>CABFOW010003964.1:0-43934 GCA_902141385.1 Timema californicum
GATTGACAAAGAAAAGCTTGAAACTTAACTAAAAGTATTCTATTGTAGGACTGATATTCATGAATATTGCAAATTAATTGAGCTATTGAAATTTATCTTGGAAAATAATCTAGATGATATTTTTAGTGAAATTACGAAACTGATAAAAATCCTCTTGACAATTCCCATGACTATATTAGAGGCAGAAAGCTGCTTTTCAACATTGAAAAGAAAAACTTTTTTAAGAAGCACTATGAATTCGGAAAGACTAAATGCGCTTGCAGCAATTTCAATGGAGAAAAACTTCCTTAATTGTCATCCAGAGATCAAGGAGAAAATTATTGAACTTTTGGCGCAAATTAAAACAAGAAAAACTGATTTAATTTTTAAATGAATAGATCAAGCTTTAACTGTAACAATTTAAGTTAAGGTAAGTAAAAATACATTTTTTCTTTTTGTTAAGATTTTATCAAGTTCCTGAATACATTTTCTTTCTATACATGTTTTTTTTTTCCCTTTTATGCAATTTTAAAACAAAGGCTAAACGTTTTCTGGAGCAGCACCCCCAATTTTAGCTACGAGCCGCCACTGTGCAGTAGTCAACGAGACTAATTGTGTTTCTGTTTGTCGAAGCAGCTATAATGTTTTCTAAGTCCTTCAGACTTGTGGTTTTAGTCAGAAGGACTAAATTTTGTTTTGTGTCAATCTGACTTAGTTTCTTTAGTCAGATAATTTGACTATATATTTTCCCTGTGTCCATATAACATAGCTTAAATACAGGGGCTTTGAACTCTATATGTAATAAGGACCTTGCTTTAAGGTTCCTCTTCTCTGTAAGTTCATTATTCCGTTTTAAGTCCTTATGACTTAACAATATCCATGACGCCGTAGACGTCATGCTCACTTGTTCGAATTTTTGTATGACTACAAGCAGGTTGTCTAACTCCTTTATTTGAGGACCTAGCTAGGTCAGTATCTCACAGCATTCTTGTTGGAACCCCTTTTTCTGTGTTACTATTTTGGGTGTGCAAATTGCGGAACACGGCTAGTGTTGTATAGTGGCCCGCACAGATTGTATTTTCATTTGACCCTTGTTGGCACCTCATTAGTCCAAGTATTTAAAGTTATTGTGTACTAGATTTGATGTATACCCTAGGGAGTGGGTATTGGTATAAATATACTATTGAATGCTCTGGCAGTGCCCACTGGGAAAGGACCGACCATAGTACAATTTTGTGTTGACATTTGATAGTTAACCATCTGCTAATATAATTGACAGACCATCCTCTTACCATTTATTATCTAGTATGTCTATGATACCTTTCTTAATTTCAAATCAAACTATCTAGCTTGGCCTACATTTAGCTTAGTAGCTCTAAAACTATAGGATTTGCAGTTATATTTTTATTAGTAATTAATTCACCATGTTTTCTGTTTATACCCTTTTGGTGGTGGTCTGGCGCCAGTCCGGCTGTTTTGGAATCCAATATTCTCTATCAACTTAACTTCCATTTGACTATTACCGTGTCGTCTTGGACGCGTATCCTCCCGTGCTACGGGAAGTTCCTATATTTTTGGAGTTGTTAAATCCTATCATATTTGTCAGTTTAAAACTTAATGTTTTCTTTCATACTTCTAAGAGTTACATGTTTTCCCTAACCAATTTAATGGACATTTATTACTGTTTATTATTCTTTGGTCCTGCATTTAATCTCGTTTATCAATTGTAACCCTTTATCATCATTTTATGATTTTTTATAATAAATCTATTATTGTTACCTAATTATTTCTCTTGCTCTTATGAAATATTTCCCAGTCTCTACTTTGTTATGCATTTACTTTGTAATAGTTATCGTTACTACATATTAGAGTGAAGGGTAAGTAACGATACATTTGGACACTTACAGCATTGTACTTCATATTTTCTTGGAGCTTATTATTCCTCTTGGCCGTGTCCGAACAGTCTGTGCACTATGCACTTGTGCATAATACTGGCTTTAAAATTGCAATGGCGTAGGCTTAAAGTTAGAAGTCATTTTTGATTGTGTCCTAATTCTCTTAAAGTGTGCTGATGCACCCCTTACAAAGCACTTTACTAAAAGGCAGTTACGATGGGCCCCTTATCACGCACTTTTGTTAAAATAGCGTTTTAAATTAAATACATAGATATAAACTCTCATATAAAAAAAGAAATCTGCTGTGCAATTTGTTAGTTTACATGTATAATGTAATTTACATGAATGTTAAAGATTCTAAGTAGAAAAAAAATTGTTTTAATGGAAATATATTTTTAGTTCAAAAAATATATTTAGTGAAACTATAGCTAGTAGATAGTTTATGAATAATTAAGAATACAATTTTATTGATGGAAGATTAGTTACGTGAAAATAACCATTGACTTATATATTGCTAGGTAGAGTGGTTTAAATATGTAGACTTTTTTGTAGTCCTGCGTTTTGCGCGCACCTGAGAAGCGTTTCCTTTGTATAGTGAAGTATATTAATTTTAAAGTGTATGGTCTCTAAAGAATACGCATAAATAGGATTTAAGACTTATATATATTGAATAAAAATATAAAGGAAGAATTGATTAATGGATAGGTAAGTTAATTGATGGAATAAATTGAATTTGCAGATCCAAATGTATACTTAGGTTTAGTTTATGGTATTAATATATTGTCAAATTATAATGGAAAAAAGTCGTTGTGAAGGACATAAATGTTTTGATACGAAGGCGAGATGTCATTTATTATAACAAATTTGCAGATGTCAACTTTTTAATCCAATTTTATAATTTGAATTCTCAACTTACCTGTAACTTAATCATTGTTTTGTCATCTATAGGTTTTACTACCGTTTTTTTAACGTGTTTTCATGTATTTTAGTCTTATCATTACCTAATGTATTGCCAAATTGATGATGAATTAATATATTATATATGTAATGTTTATAATTTGACCCAGGCCTCCACCGTGGTTCGGATTCCACGTTAAACTGTAGGTCCTCCATTTCATCTCATAATCATCCTACCATTACACATTACACATTAGTGTAAGTGCGTATAACCCGAACGGGTAGTAAGACGCGGTGCTAATAATAATAATAATAATAATAATAATATAATTTGACAATATGTTAATACCATAAGTTAAACCTAATTATACATTTTGATCTGCAAATTCAATTTATTCCACCAATTAACTTAACCAATTTATTAATCAATTTTTTCTATATATTTTTGTTCAATATATCTAAGTCTTAAATTCTAATTCCAATCCACTCCTTACTTTCAACTTGTTTAGAATGTTTTCTAAAATGTGAATACGCATAATGGTAGAATAGACAAAACCCTATCAAAATTCAATATCGTTATCATGGACACGCATGTTTCAGAATTAGCCACCAGATGGCTCTAGATGTACCTTGCTGTCCGAAAACTATCATGCACTTTATGTACTTAGGGGCACCAGATACGTGTTATATTAAAGCGTGCAGTAAAGTGCACACGTGCGTAGGGGACAAACTATTTAGACACGACCATAGACTATTTTCTTATTGTGTACATGCTAATATTTTATTTATAATAACATGTTCTACAGTCTAATAATGCAAAATTTATACATAATATTTAAATGTGTGTGTTGTACTAATGTAAGAGTATTTATTTCGATTTTTAAGTAATCAGCTGTTCAAGTTTGCGTTGCAATACATAATGGATCAATATACAGTCTGTAGAGTTGCTGAGCCAATCAAGCAGATTCTGTTCTCTATTTTCGGCGAACGTATAGATTAGTAGTTGGATACAACGTTATTAAACACGTTCTTTAAACAACTAAACGTAACGCCATCGAGTGACAAAAAAAATAATTAAATTTTAAGTTATCAAAATGACTTCATAAAAATAAACACGATGACAAGAATCCATCGTATATTTGCGACCAACAATTTAATAAATATTTAAGTCAAAAAGATAATTTTGTAAAATATGTGAATAAAGATTTAAGCCGAAAGAGAATTTTTAATATATGCAGAACAAATCTGTCGTAGATAGTACTATTTACCTATGCTGAAGCCAGTGGTATAGTGAGTAACAATACGGATGAAACATGTAAATATATAGTTTAAAAAATCACCACGGGATCCTTGAGATGGATCGAGAAGAACGCTGAGGTTGGCGGTGAGGGATGAGGGAAGGGCAATATGGCACTTGCGTTGCCCCGATGGAACACCTGGTACAAGCCTAGATGGTTCTAGTAGAGGAGAACACTAGAAGTCTCCAAACTTTTACAAACGGATCTTGGGGCTTCATTGCACTGAACTGGTGACGTCATCAGGAATGAGACGCAACGCTTACCCCTTGTCACTCTGGTCAGTTAAACGGAAAAGTGTAAGCGGGAAGCACGGGTGGAGTCTTCTGGAGGTGATTGTGTGAGTATTATATCTAATGTTTTTCCTTTTGTAACATGTCACACATGTTACAATACATTAATACAATAAATAAAATATGCCACAATTGCATTTTAAGAGTGGTTATAATTATTGTTGTAAATAGATATCCTTAAATAAACCCTAACTAGTAAGGTATGAGTTACTTTTAAGCTATAAAATTAATAAAAGTATTGCTAAGCAACACTTGAGAATATTAAACTTTCACTTAAATTGTGACGACAAAAAAAAATTAATTTTAACACAGAAATGTTATCCTAGTTTTAAAACAATACCAGGTTTTGAATTTGTTTACATGTAAAATAATATGTGTACTTCAATAAAGGTAATTTAAACCTCTAGGAGCCTGATGATTCTTTAATAAATAAATAAAAATGTTGGAAGGATTCCAAACAGTAATATTTAAAGTAGCATTTAATTATATGTTATTTGAAACTGTCTCAAAAGAAATGTGAAATTTTTAAGGTGAGCGTCTTAACGTAATTAGGTAATAAAATAATCACCTAAAATTATTCTGGAATAGCTTTATATGTTTCCCTCTTTAATATTTTTAGGTATTCTATTCAATTATTGGAACTGAACAGGATTATGAAAGATGAAATTGATCTCATCCAAAAATGTCCGATCTATTGAGAATGGTGACCTACGACCCTGGATAACAATTATATTTCTAGGTCCTTATATTTAAAAATCTTCCCAGTAAACTCTACCTCGACGTTCTTTAAAGGTTATACCTTACTCTTAGTAACATTTTTACTAATATAAGTTACAATGAACTATAAAAATGAATCCTGAAATGATCCCCAAATCGGATCCTTACTTACGCTTTCCAAAACAATTTTGAGACAACAAACAAAAAAACAAAACCAACTCATCTAAATAAAAATTGTGTTTTCTTTTTAAAACCCTTTTCGGCGTATATGAATAAAAGTTTATGAGATTGCATACATAACAAAACAATTTACTTTTAAAACATTGAAAAATAAAAACAACTATTCTAAAATACCTTAATATTTCAATTTGACAAATAAACAACAACCATCTGTTAGATTAATTTTAAATTTCGCGCCAAAAATCCAGCTGCAAGTAAACATGGTCTTATAATAACTCCTCTTTCTCCCACCAGAGAAAAATAGTTCTTAATATGACAACCAGATGGTATAAGCGTTCAAGAACAAAAATAATATTAAGATCCTAATAATTCCAAAACAACCACTCTCCAGAGTAGATAGCGCTAAAATCATCGACAAAAAATAATAATTAAAATAAGGTGTATGGAGATTGGTCGTTTATTTAAGAAATAGACCTCAACTAAAAAAAAAGAATCATAGAGTGAAATGCAGATAAGTAGATTCCATATACATTTAATTTGTAGATACATATTTAATACCCGAAACTTTAGGAGTTGTGCAATCTGAATTATCTGATAGTAATAAAACAAAACTCTAAATCTGACAACGGAATTCAGTATTTGAAAGACTAAATCAACCGTCTTTTTAAATCAATACTATAAGTCCTTTTTAGAAAAAATAACGTTACAATGCTGTCGGTGCGGTTTGATAGTGAACATGTAAAAGTCGATCAAATTATATTTGAATGGACGATATATTCCATTCACGGTAGGAATTACTCTCTGAAAGGTATTTTTTCCTACCAATATCCTACTATATAGTAGATTTATGGTAGGGAAAAAGGCNCTACTATAGAGTAGATTTAAGGTAGGGAAAAAGGCCTTTCAGAAGTCAATTCCTACCATGAATGGAATATACATGGCTTTGCACATTCCTTAGGCCCTAGATTTGGAGTTTTTACTATTCTGGCGTATCATTAGTTCTTTGCTATTGTGCACACTTATGGAAAGTAATCAAACCACCATACCTCCACAAATAAAAGTTAAATGATACCTAATACATTCTTATGGAGCTTCTCAGGGTCAGAAAATAACTTAATGATTATCAATAGAATCTCTTGACCATTATGATCATTTAGAGTACAGACTTATGCTCATACTTTTATCTATGAGACTAACATAAAAACTTTATTAAAGACATAAAAATAATATATTTATGGCATAACTATGAACTAGCATTGTTAGGATAATCAAGTTTCGTAGCTTATGGTGGGCAGCGAGAGGGGGAGATTCTATAACTTTGTTCAGGTTACTGACTGGCAAACCCAATGATTTAAGACCATTGGGAAGAACTAGTAGCAGATTGTAGGATAAAATTAGGATGGACCTGAAAATATAGGGTTAAATGAGGTGGGCTGGATAGAACTAGCTCACTATGGGGATAGATGGCGTACTTTTGTAAGAGCGATGGTGAATTTTCGTGTTCCTGAATAGCCATGCCATAGAATGTACTGTATAACCAAGCAGATTTAATTGTTGAGATGAACATTATATAATTTTTTAGTTCATTTTGAGCTGTTTTACAATTACAATTTAAGTTTACAATACAATACTTTACAATTTTAATATCAACGTTACAAAGTAATTATTTATAAGTTAACAATCAAAATATTTGATCTCCTTGGGAGGAGCTCTAGGTGAAGATCTTACAAATTAAATTTAACAATTTGATTTAATGGTGGACAGTGATAGCACATTGAAATAGATTCTATACAACCTTGTTGGGTATTTCAGGACATTTTATTGTAATAAATACTAATAAGGAAAAAGTAAATGTGTATGCATTATATTTCCAGGCAGTAATATATTAAATAATTAAATATTGCCATAGTGACCAATTTTATAGAAATTATTGGTTTGTTTGTAGCATATTGCTGATTCTTTAAAAATAAAGTTTTATATATATATATAGAAAACAAAGTTGATTTTGATATTTATTAAATCAATTAATTTATTTTGATTTTGTTCTTGAAAGATATTATTGATAATCCAGATATTAATGATATTTGTAGTGAGTATAGAAGATATTAGTTGGAGACAAGAGAGTTCAATGGAGTTATTTATTTATTAAAAAAAAGATTATTTATAAGTTATAACAGTGATTTTTCTACTTCCTTAACTTTAGACATTATTTATATACCAAAGGAAAAAAATTCTATTTTTAATTGGGGGTGGTGCTCTAGAACTGATAAAAGTAAAACACTGTATTTTCTCAAAACAGCAAATCATTAAGAAATTTCTAATACCATTTATACTTGCAAGTAAACGGCATATCAAATAATACTATAATCATATCTAGGCCTATTTAATAAAGTTTGATTTTGTAATATTCAGACAACATCTCACTAGAATTAAAATCCAGACGAAGGACATTTATTTGCACATGAAAGGTTAAGTAAGAAGGGGACGATGCTCAAAAACCTTACCCATAAATATTTCATTTATTTTTGTTAGTTAAGGAAATATGGAGAATCAATAGAAACTAAAATTATATTATTTGCGTTCGAAAGTATTTGACAACATCACATTAAAACAATAACACTATTTGTGTTATATTCTAGACTATTACTAGAGACTATGTTATACATGATACAAGCATGTAAAACTGATATATTTTAATTGTATACTCATTAACGAATACCGTTCAACTTCACTTTACAGAATAACATCTGTCCACACCCACTGTGACCTGCACGACTCCGTCGTATATCCCAGTCTAGCCAATCACTCCACAACACATTTCCTCTCATTCATAACAATTTGTTTAGTTTTTTTAATGGCATTTACCACAAAGGTATTAGATTATTTATAGAGAACTGAAAATGCTCACATCTTGACGTGTTAAGCTTTCTTAATATGACTGCACTACAGCTTGGTAGTAACAATCGATATGTTTCTGCAAGTAATATTACTACAGTAATTTAATTAAATAACATTTAGGGATGATAGGTACTACCAATAATTGTCTTGGCGCTTAAATAGGTTAATTATAGTATTTGAAAAATGTTTACTTGAAGGCGGGAAACAACCCTGGGACCACTATAAAGACGGAAGTACCTAAGTACTACGTCTAAATCTCATTTTTTGAATAATAAAACGATATTGAAACTTTATAGCCTGTATGCAAGAACGAAATAAGTAAAAGTGAATGGTGAGTGGTATTGATTTGCCTCGGTATTGAGCCTTTTGAAAGAACGTACCCTCTAAGATAGCTAACTAACACCACTCACACTTTCGATTGTGAATTAATATTTTTTTTAATCCACTCAAAAATCACACTTCTCATTCACTCTTCACGTTTGCTTATTTCATTCTTGCATTCTGCCTTATCCCTTTATTGAAGGAAAGACTCTAATTTTCGTATTCAGACAAATTACCCTAAATAATACTCATCAGAATTAAATCAAAAATCCCCTCAGATGCTATGAAACTAGATAGTAAGACTGATTGATGCCTTAGTCCCTTAATATACCAATTTAAATAATAATTTATAGCCATGTTATATGATCAAATTTTACCAAACAAATAATTACCTTGTGATTTATAATATATTATTTCAAATTTAAATTATCTTAAATTGATGAACAAATTATTAATTGTAATTTGTATGTTATCATTTGTGGTGAGCTATTGCACAAGTTCAGGCTTATCGAACCATAGATAATTTTAAGTGTTGGCTATGCTGTAAATTGATGGTTTTGTTTACATTTTTTTTTGTGTCCATTTTAATTACTGATGAAAATCTATATAAAAGTGTCAAAACTAAATATTTTATGTTCTTTGATTTGTTATTTTTGTACGCGTTGTGATTATTTAAGCTAGATAATTATATATGTTTCCATTTTTTTTAAATTTTCTATTAGTTACCTAATAGACATCTCCAATGGAATCTACTTTTTTATTTTATTGTAAAATTAGTAATAATAAAAATGATAATAACAGCACATGACGTGATGCTAGAAATCAAAGGGGAATAACAGGCTATTTTCTTCCCCATTATTTATTTCCTTTCTCACTTCCACTTCAAGAATATTCTTGCTAAACATTTGAAAAGTTAAAAATGAGATTGATAAATTAAAACTAGTTTATTTATAGTTTTTAAGTATAACAATTCGGAGATACATTGTTATTTTTCAGATTTTAGCAAGTTTTTTGTCATGTCATTGAAAAAAGCGTGAAGAAATATTTCCAAAAACATTAAAAGAGTTTGGTTATGGGTTCAATGAAGGTGAGAATAGGCCTATTATACTAAAATGTACCACATAAGAGGCAAAGTAAAATGAAAATTTAGAAACATATTTAGTCAACAAATATGGACAAGATAGTTTTTAGGTAAAACTTTTGAAACAAATGCTATTAGCAGTACTCTGAAAGAGAAAATTGAGATATTTTTAAATAAAATAATTGGTAAAATTAAGCCAAAGGTACTTATTTTGAAACCATTTAAAAGGACATTATTTCCTTGTCCAATGTAAACTCAAACATTGTTAATAGTGGGTGTAACCTAATATAAATTATTGTAACTTTTATATTATATTATGTAATCTTCAGAGACTATTGTCCTTTGTTTTGTGGCTAATTTAAGTTTTATATAATATGCATTGTATTGTACTGCGAGCTGTTATATTGGCTTGAATTTAAACTTCTGCGCCTCACCAACTGTAAAAACAGATGGCCTAATCTTGGCCATGTGTTTTAATTAAGTTTCTTGAATTCACACGTGTTCGTGGTTGAGGTTTGTTCTTGGAGTCAGCGCCACTCTCTGTCATATATTCATCTCGAGTAGATGTGTTTCAATAACTCTGAAGAAAGAGATTGAAAACTAAGGACATAAGCAATGTCGAAAGTAAAGTCATGATCATACAGAACAATTGTATATTTATCAAAGAAGTGTTGAATAAAAATGATAACATTATATATACTTACAATTTCACATAACAGCATATTTATTTGAAATAAGCTTCACCATGACTTTGTTTCAGAACTATCTAACCTAGCATTTGACACTGACCGTCTTCCTTTTTATTACACAGTTTCAACCAATAACTTTTTAACTTAACATACTGGAGAACTTGATGAAAGGGTGCTAAAAGAGAACTACACCAAAAACCCCACTTAACATATATTAAAAAGAGAACAACCTGATTTGATGGCCACTTTGTCTAAGGCGTCACACTTTTGTTAGATTAGATTGCCGACGACAGGGAGATCAGGGTTTGAATCCTGGTCGAGTGAACTGAGGGTAGTTTTTTCATAATGGTTTTTCACTCTCCCTCATGCAGATAAGAGGTACACATCCTCATCCATAACTCATTAGCATAATTAGTACATATTCTTATAATTTGAGCAGGTAGTTGAATGTGGTGGAGTCCTTCTATGTGAAATCACTCAATTTTATATTAAATGGTTCCTTGACAATCTAGTTAATTTATTATATTTTCACCACAGATGGCCTCATTAGTGACCTGCTCAAAACTATTTTAATTATATTTTTATCTGCTGTCATTTCAAATTCTTACACATCTATTTTTGCTGAGGCAAGCAAATATGAGTCTTTGCAAAGGGTATGAATAAGACTGAGGTCTGTTTTGTATTAACGATAGAAAGTTCTGGTTTTAATTGCCTAAAATTATAGCTCCTGGCCTTTCAGAAAATGTGTATATAAGTTATTTAATATAAGACTTTGGTAACTGGGATTTTAATGGGCTTAAATTTAGTCATCAAAATGAACAATTTAGCCAACTTTAAAGAGCTCTATAAAATCAAAAGGGTTTGAAACCACAGGATAGAATTTTTTTACAAGAACTATGACTAAGGGTTTCTTGCCATCGTGAAATAAATAATATATTTTAAACCCGTCCAGCTGATTTCCAGCCCTGAAATTGGAAAATTTCCCAAATTTGTGAATTTCAAGGTCGCATGTCTTGAAACAGGGCTCTGCAAAAAAAAAAATGAAATTTTAGCTGTGGATATGTCAAGTAAATAAACCCTGGGAATCTCATTTTAGAGTTCACACTGATGTTCATGTTACAGGCTGTAAAGTATCTCTAAAAATTACAATATGAAAACATATGATAATATGCTTAAAATGGTCTCATTCTATTATTTTTGGTGATTAATTTTATAATGGTAAAGTTAATTGAAAATAGATGAGAAATTAATAAATTTAGGCTATATAGGCCTACATTTATTCCCTTTATCACAGTGCATCTTTTCTTAAAAAAATTGTTTCTTACACTAGGTATATTCAATTTACTATTTTCCAGGATATAGGCCCACTATAAAATTTTCTCTTAAGTAATATTCAATTAGGATATCAGCCCACTATAAAATAAACTATTACACTCCTACTCTTTTTAGTTATAATATAAATCAGCATGTCTATGCCTGTCAGAGTATGCTCTTCATGACTGCCTTGCTATAGGCTTTACCAGAAAAACACAAAATTGTTACTAAGTAGACCCTACATAAGAAGAAATATACTAGCCTATAGAAATCAGTTTATGCTTCAATAGGCCTACATACTTTTGTGTTTTTGTTAATCAATATTCGCCTTTAATATAGCTTATTTCTTCTAATGCAGGGGCAACTTAGTAACGATTTTGTGTTTTTCTGGTACAGCCTATAGCGAGGCAGTCATGAAGAGCATGCTCTGACAGGCATAGACATGCATAAAGCAGGTTCTTGTAAGTTGTGACAAACTAAACAAAAGTTGCAGCCAGTTAATCAGTGTGTTGTAAACCTCTAGAAAGTAAACATGTGCATTGTAAATGCTCGTTAGATTTAGTAGTTTTAAAAAACTTTGGGAGAATAATCATGGAATACTTTGTACATAGGTTGTTTGTTACCTATGTTAGTGAGAGTTGTCTTCGTGTATGATATCGCTGAATTGTCAACAGAACCATATCTCTAGGTGCTCGAACATTGTAAAAAATAGGCTTCAGCTCTCATATACAATGGGAATTCTGATATAAACCCTATGTATAAGGATTAACAGATGGGTTGAAAGCATGCTCAGTGAAAATTACAGTAGGGAGTTCTCCAAAAGGCATTATTGCATTAATTTTTTCAACTAAATTAAAAGACTCTGTGCTTAGCATTGTAATTGCTCTTAGAATTCATCCAACTCTGCCAGTTAATGTCGCAAGTGGTGAGAGAGATTTTTCTAAATGTAAAACTTATCTACGATCAGTGGCGGCCTGTAGCTAAAATTAGTGGGGGTGCTGTTCCAGAAAAATTTTAGCCTTTGTTTTTTAAAACTGTGTAAAAGTAAAAAAAACATGTATAAAAAGAACATTTATTCAGGAACTTGATAAAATCTTAACAAAAAAAAACCTACATCTTTTACTTACTTTAACTTAAATTGTTACAGTTCAAGCTTGATCTATTCATTTAAAAATTAAATCCATTCTTCTTGTTTTGATTTGTGCAAAAAGTTCAATAATTTTCTCCTTGATCTCTGGATGACAATTGAGGAAATGTTTCTCCATTGAAAGTACTGCAAGCGCATAAACTTGATAAAATCTTAACAAAAAAAAACCCACATCTTTTACTTACCTAAACTTAAATTGTTACAGTTCAAGCTTGATCTATTCATTTAAAAATGAAATCCATTCTTCTTGTTTTGATTTGTGCAAAAAGTTCAATAATTTTTTCCTTGATCTCTGGATGACAATTGAGGAAATGTTTCTCCATTGAAAGTACTGCAAGCACATTTAGTATTTCTGTTAAATAAAAGAACCGAAAAAAAATGAATCAAACAGAATAGCTGGAAGCAGAGTAATAATATAATTCTACACACTTCTACACTTTATCACATTCAAGAATATGGTACACGGATTTTAAGAACAACACACGCTGAGTAAAAAAAACTTCCTTCCACCATCACGCCAGAGCCAGCACTGCGAGAGCAACATTGCTCTCTCTCTACCTGTCAGTCCCACCTTCCTTCCCATCCCTCTCCTATGTGCACATGCGCACAACAGTCAAACACCACGTCGCTGGCACTGTGAAGCGCACAGTTCCATACAAAGATTTTTGTATCCTTTTCATAAACTGGGGGATGGCAACTGAAGTACTCACATTAAGCTTAAGGAATATATATTGTACTACAAAAATAAAGAATGAATCAAAGAAAAAAGGACTGAATATATTAAATGTTATTGATAATATCAAGTGGAAATAGGGGGTGCTCCAGTTCCGCAGTGCCTATAAATGAGCCGCCACTGTCTACGTTCAACAATAAGCAACAACTATCTGGAATGGCTACAGTACTATTTCTCTTGAAGAAAAAATAGTGTGTGATATGGATTTAAAATAACTTATGAAAAAATTTGCAAGGGCAAAGTCAAGGAAAGTAAATTTTTGAGAGAAATATTTAGAGTAAGTAAAAATTCTCCAATTGTGTTAATGTAGTCAATTTCTTTTTAAAAAAATTCTTGTTTGTGTTGTTGTGACTTGTGATCCCTTCCCTATAAGATATTTATTTCAGATAATTAAATAGAAAATTGTAACCCCTTCCGTGCCTATGAATTTGAGAACCGGGAAGAGGACTAATGAAGGATGATAAAAGTTTATTTTGTGAAAATGTTCCATGTCATATTCACATACTGTATTGTTTTTCTTAGCACCATGTCTTACTACCTATTCAGGTTATACACACACTGTATTGTTATTAGTACATTAAAAAATAATAATAATATATGTAAAGCACGCAGATGATATGAATCATGAATGGGTGGGAATAGTTAAGCTTGTTGATAGGTAAGATTACGGATGGTACAGAATACAACTGGGGCACAAATTCTGTGTCTCACCTAGGGCATACAAAACCTTTGGGCTGCCCCTGGCTATACCCTTGATAGGCTTCCATTTAAAAACACTACACTAGGATAACTTTTATGTTCCGTTAGATAAAGTGAATGTTAAGTTGAGTGTGATCCCGGCATAATAGACTTTATGTGCTTCTTGATTAATCTACCAATTCACACACTTTTATAGCTAGTATATTGACCTGATATGCTGCTTTACATTGTCAACTAAGAACAACCAATAGTCATTAAGTTTTGTTTTAAAGTGCATAGAGTTTTATTCAAGTTTTTGTGTTTATTGTTTGGAGACTTTTTTTTAACAAGGTAAATACAATTTTAAATTTGTTTTTATTGATTCTCATAAGTAGATTGGCTTGGGGAAGAGCATACAAGTACAAATTCAAACACATTTTAATGATTGATTCAGAGCTGTTATCTATATCATGTTATTTAAGTACAGTGAAAATGTAAATCTTACTTTTTAATCACCTAAGAGCAGATTAATGCCAAATATTCTTTTCCGCTCTTCATATTTTAAGTAGGCCTATTTGAGATATCTAAGCAAATTGGTTAATTAGAAGACACGTTCCTTTAGATTCTAGAAGGTATTTGAAACTTTATGTACGAAATGTTTTTTAGTCTGTAACTATGAACTCAATATATCTTTCATGGCTTTAAGCTAGGATTTTTATTTCAATGTCTTTGATAAACTGTTGTACCTTTTAAAGGTAATAAAGCATAACTCTCATAATAACGTGATCAAATAAATCACTGAAAATAAAATGATTAATTGACTCACCTTTCTGGAAAAGGTGAGTGATTCCATGAATAAAGGAGAACTAGAAGTTGCAAAATATAGCTCAACTTTAATTTGAAAGGATTTTATCATGGATCAAATTGTTTTATACCGTAGCCGAGATATAAAATTGGAACACTTGAACTCTGGAATGAAATTTAGAAAATATTATTTAATTGCATTTCATTATTATGTTGCAGCATAACCCAATTTCAACCATAATGATAACATATGTTTGATATAGCATTTTTAAGGTAGTTCCATGTCCAGTTTCATGATAGTGTAGTAATCTTCTATTATACATTTCCACCCATGAAGGGATTTTCATTCATGATAATCAATTCAGAAGCAATTCCTTCAAGATCCATCAAATTCTGAAATCACTGTTCATCTGGTGTTTTTACGACCAACTTGATAATCAGACCTATTCATGAACTTGAATGTATTTCATCATCTCCATAAATCTTTAATTTAAAAATATGGCAAACGTGGTGTTTCCTACCTTTATAATTTGGTTAATAAAATATTACTGTAAAATGTAAGTGGTTGGTTGACCTCAGGGATATTGGAGTAAAGTGTTACCCGGGGCAGACCAACTGGTGAATGAAACTGTATCTCGGAGATAGGTACTATAGGAGCCAAAACCTGTTTAGGTTAAATAAAATTGGATACTGTACAATAATAGGAAATGCTTGTGATACTCTGTATATAAGGCCTGGATTTAAAATTGTAAGATGCCAGGCCAAATTAGATTGGTAATAAAAAAGAAAAAAAAGAAAAGCAAAGTGTTCGCTTCAGGTGGCCCCAATGTTCATGGGTTCAAACCCAGCCTGGATCAACGGATTTTTCTTGAGAGATAAAAATCCATATCAAAACCTCCTTTGGAGGGGAAGTAAAGCTGTTGGTTGGTTCCATGTCGATTGTGGCATGTAAAAGAACCCTGGAAGATATTTTAAAATACCTTTCCCAGCAAAATTGGAAGGTGCTCTCGCTCATAGAAATTTTCTTGTGCTGATATAATCAGTCGGTTAATAAAGTGAACATTAAATACTTCAAATAAACAAATATAAATATATAAGTGTTTGTGTATGTTTATACAGATGGTAAATTGAGGAAACTTGACCCAGATACAGGAGAACCAGGAGAGGAACCATTTCAGTTTGTTGTCAAAGATGACCAAGATTACAACCAAAGACACTACGAGGCATTGGGTGAGGTAGGTAAGCTCATGTTCGTTTCTTCCTGAACTTTCCCTAGTTGTTTCAAATATTTTGTTTGATTAGATTAATATTCACCTAAATTATTACACGAGTGATTTAATTTAAACTAAACACATGATTTGTTTGAACAATTAGCATTTATTGCATAAAAAGTTTTGTTATTTTATAAATTTGTTGATAGTGAATATATAATTTTATAATTATATTATTGTATGGAGAAGACTTTTATGAGGGAGTCAATTTATTTTCATATAAACTTGTAGGCCCACTTATTTTGTGATTTTGTTTATTTATTTTTTAGTCGTAGTTAAATATTTTGTGTTCTTACATTTATAAAACAGTTTCAAATCAAGCTTTTCGAATTTGTACTTCATACATATTTATATATATAACTTGTAGGCCCACTTATTTTGTGATTTTGTTTATTTATTTTTTAGTCGTAGTTAAATATTTTGTGTTCTTACATTTATAAAACAGTTTCAAATCAAGGTTTTCGAATTTGTACTTCATATATATATAATATGTATGATATGTATGATGATGTATGTTTTATATATGTAAGAACACAAAATATTTAACTACGACTAAGAATTAAATAAACAAAATCACAAAATAAGTGGGCCTACAAGTTTATATATTATATATATAAATATAATTATATATTAAGGATTTGACTGTCCTATCTTTACATTTTATTTATAGTTATTTTTTAAGCACTGTGTCCTATTACCTGTTCAGGTTATAAACATATGTATCATCATTTGCATGGAAGAGAGTGGAAAACCTTTTTTTAACCTAAGTACAACCGACCAGGATTCAAGCCTCAATCTCACTGTCATTGGAAGTATAGAATAGCATGAGAGTGATGTCTTAGATCATGTGGCTACTGAAGCAGGTTACATTGGTTTTATACGTCTTTTTAATCTTTATACACTTGTACCTAAGTATAGTTAATGAAAGCTGACACAAAACTGGTGTGGTTTCCCATTGCTGCAACAACACTGTCTGCATCATTAATTATAAGTGATTTTGAATATATATTATCTTTGTCATATCATTTGTGCAGGTTCTAAATGAACATGTGTATGAGCTCTTGGAAACAGAAACGAACCTCTACAAACTTCCTGTACCAATAGATACCAAGGCTGAGGCTCGCACTCATGTGTTTGTCTCTGTGGACATCTTCAGTAACACTGATAAGCTCCTGATACTAGTCCACGGCAGTGGGGTGGTGCGGGCAGGTCAGTGGGCGAGGAGGTGAGCGCTTGAATTTGTAATGTACACTACAGGAGTTTTTTCTGTACTGACACGTCCAAGCTGAGGCAAAACTACTTAGCTTAAGCTGCGTCCATACTATCAGGTCAAGCTCTGTCTCTAAGTGTAAACTATTTTTTCCTGGAAGCTGAACCTCTAACCTTCCTGTGAGCCATATTTTGTTTCAGTGAATGACACACACACAATTGACAGTGAAAAATTAAAATTATCTGCCACGGCTTATATTTATTTACACTTAGCAACAAACAAAGAAAGACAAGCTATAAGATGGTGGAAAACTCAATTGTTCACAGGGCGAGCGGAATACAACAAAAATAGTTTGCTTCGCGACCTTAAATTTAAAGAAACTAATGGTAAATAATGTTTGAATGTGAGAATGTAATTTTGAGCATCTAATCAATTTTATCAGGCCTAAAGTACAAAAATACTACTCCTCCGCTACTATTTTGACCATCTTTTAATAACAAATAAACACAAATTTTAAGTTTCACGTGCATGGTTTGGGATGTGGTTCAGAGTTATGAGTTATGAGCTGAGCCTTGTAGTATCCTTTGATGTTTTCTTGAATTACCAACATTCATTGCGTTGCTGTGAGCATTCTGCCGAATGCATAATGGACACCCTACAGCCCATTTTCACGCTCGCTACTTGGTTTGGCTTGATAGTCTGGGTGCCTCTTTAGATTGGTTGATTATTTTTATTGACTGCTTAGTAAACCTCTTAGTCCTTATTAGGGCTCTGTTTCAACATGTTAATATTTGCATGACTAATATAAATTAACATAAAAATACTAAAGGAAAACTTTATTTCTTATAGGTGTTGATATAACTCTATAAGGAAAATCTCTTTTCGCTTTATGAGGTAATTGTATTATATTTGGAAGAAGGTATAGGAAAGGTGGATAGAAAAACATACAGGCCATATTGTGTTCGTCCCCCTTTTATATGTTTCTATCCACCTTTCCTATACCTTCTTCCAAATATAATATAATTATTGGTGTTGATGATATCTATCAAAAGTGATAGCTGCAGATAAGATGACTTGATGTATGCATATATTAAGGCAGTTTTAGTAACTTTTTTAACAGTGAGATACAACCTGGCTCACCCTGGACCAGTCCTCATGCTATAAATACTCCCCCTCCCTAAAGATCAAACTTGCTTAAGTGATCACATAACAAACTACAACCATGTTTAATGCATTTGAAAACGCTGGGTTTGGTTACCTTGTTTATATTTCAGACTTTTGATAAAATATATTTCTATGAGATTTTTTCAGTATAATTACTTTGTAATTCCTAATAAATATTTGCAAATTGAGTATGTTTGTGTATTATATTTTCATGGTTATTTATACTGTGTTGTCCTTTTCTTACTATATACTCTATACCAGGTATCCTCAATTTTTTTTAGACAGAAATAGTCCTTGAAAGAAAAAATACATTTTGGAGCCCTCATAAATTTGTTTACACTAACAATACGAACCTTCAATAATGACAATTAAATTTTACAAATATAAAAGTTTAAAACAAACGGAAAACATAACATGCTCTGGCTGCACCTTTGGCAAATGTCTTTTATTATTATTATTTTTTATTTTTATTATTCAGATAAAAAAAAATTGACAATCCTAATTACTGATGCTATTTTATAGTGTGAAAAACAAATAAAGAATATTCTAAAATTGCCTCCTAGAGCCTGAGATAACTATGGCAGAGCCCAAGGGCTCCTCGGAGCACAATTTTAAAATGACTGCTCTAAACTATTTTTAAATGTTTTATATGTCCACATGTCTAAATATTGCACACTACCACTCTATTTTAAACTTGCTGCTCTAAATGTTTGTGATAGTTCATGAAGAGCTGCTATAGAAAGTATGGCCTTACAAACCAGTACTCTCAATTAATTATCATACTTACCATCATAAAACCAACAAACACACATTCATATGTTGATTTGTACAAGTATAGGTTTTGTGTTCTTTGTTAAATGGTGCAAGATCAGTTTCATCAAGCTGTGCGTAATCTGGAAATGTACTGGAAGCTGACTTTTATTTTTATCTACTTAAATACTCTGAACTCAATTTGTGTTTTTTGTTATAGTATTATCATCAATGAGAGTCTTCAGCAAGGCACTATGTTACCATATATCAAGAAAGCGAGAGAGTTAGGCTATGCTGTTCTTATCACCAACACAAATGACAATTTTAAATTTCTCAATGGAAAGAAAATAAACATAAAGGTTAGGCTACTTTTTACGTATATTCACATTCCATAATGAATCAATAAAATAAAATAAATTAAAGAAGTGAAGTCTTAACTTTTTTTAAAATTTTCACTATTGATGGTAGGGGTCATCCATAAACCACGTAACGCTGTTGATTGGAGATTGGGGGTATTTCTAATGTACACCTGGTGATACATGGGGGTGGGCGGTACATCACAGTGTTATTATTATTATTAGCACCGCGTCTTACTACCAATTCGGATTATACACACTTACGCTAATGTGTAATGGTAAGGTGATTGTGAGATGGAATGAAGGACCTACAGTTTAACGTGAAATCCGAACCATGGTGGAGGCCTGGCATTCCCCACATTCACAAGATGTCTTGTCAGAGGTAAATGAAGGGTTTGGTATACATCACAGTGTTAATTACATAACACAGATCTTATACTTAAATTCTTATGTCAAAAATACTTTTTTTTTTAGTATTGTGTCTTCCTACCTGTTCAGGTTGTACACATGTGTATTACACTAATGAACTAGAAAATAGAAAAGTTGAATTTTATAAGGATTGTACCCACATTTGCATGAAGTGAAAGTGGGAAACCACTTAGAAAAACCACCCTTACACACCCAACTGGGATTCAACCCCTGATTTCCTTGTGAATAGAATAGAGTATTGCGAGAGCGATGCCTTAGACCATGTGGTCACCTAAGCAGGTAATAATATTACTGGGTGACCTGGTGGTCTAGGGGTAAGGTGTCAGACTTCTGTGCTGGCGGCCAGGGTTCAATCCTTGGTCCCGGCACAGATTTATCTGATTACCAAACCCTTCCTTCTCCTCTGACAAGACATCTTGTGAATGTGGGGAATGCCAGGCCTCCACCATGGTTCGGATTCCACGTTAAACTGTAGGTCCTCCATTTCATCTCACAATCACACTACCATTACACATTAGCGTAAGTGCGTGTAACCCGACCGGGTAGTAAGACGCGGTGCTANATCTCATCTCACAATCACCCTACCACTACACATTAGCGTAAGTGCTTATAACCCGAACGGGTAGTAAGACGCGGTGCTAATAATAAAATTACTTTTCATGTTTTGAGACCATTTATATGCAGGGTTTTAAATGGATTCTTAGTAATATTAAATCTGAGTACCTCTTTTAGTGTCACAAAATCTTCCTTATGAAATAATGATGTTCACGCTTGATGGGAAAAGCTATGTAACACAGGGGTTAGGGGTTAGACTAAGGGTCTACTTGGTGTTACATGGAGGTAAAAAAAAGTAAGAAAAATGTGTAACATTGTTTTTCTTCTCTAAATAGGAAATAAAATCAGGACCAGTGAATCAATAAAGATATTTTATAAAAAAATATCACCAATGACTAATATATTTTGATTTAAACTCTATTGCTGTAGAACACTGTTTACCAAACTTTCTTGATCACCTAACCATCCCTCTCAGGGTCATGCCCTAACCAACATACATCTTTCAATTCTTAGTTTTTTTGTTTCCAAGCATTGCTTCTTGCTACTCATTCAGGCCAGACATTTATATATTAACTTTGCTAATCGTTTTAGGGCTTAAGAAAGTTGTATTTAAAGGAAGTGCACTTGAATTTTCCTGAAGATGGATTGGAAAACAATTTTGGAAAAAACTGTCTTTAGTACACCCAACTAAGATTCAAACCTCGATCTCCTCATCATCGGCAGTCTAGTCTTCTGAGAGAGTAGCATGTTAGACCATTCTGCCACCGAAGCAGGTCAGTTTTTAGTTTAAAAAAAACTTGATAACATGTTCATTCCAATTTGTTATAGAGCTTCGGTGGTAAGCTAAACATAATCTTATCAGAGAAAAAGACAGGCTTATAAAAATTAATGGCATCATGGCAACATTTGCATTTATTTATTTAGCAGACTTAACTATCATAAGAAAAATATTTTGTGGGTGGTAAAACTCATTGGTACGTCGCCGCGTCCTCTCTGAAATACTTCACATACCACTGAGAGTACACACACTACAGTTTGTGAAACATTGAAAATCTACTTTTTAAATTGTCTAATAGCTAGTTTTAACAGCAAGTTTGAATCTACTATAAGTTTATTTTATCATTGCGCCTTACAACTTATTCAGGTTATACCAATAAGAACTAATTATGCCAATAAGTTAAGGATGAGGAAGGTTGAATTTAGAGAAAGTGTGCCCACAGTTTCTGTGGAGAGAGAGGGAAAAACCATTTAAAAAAACATATTTATTACACCTGATCAGGATTTAAACCCTGATTTTTCTGTCATTAGCAATTTAGTCTATTGTCATAGTGATGCTTAGACCATGAAGCAACCGAAACAGGCTACTTAAATATTAACAGGTACTAAACCCCCACAACCTTCTCAGGTTAATTACCTTTAAAATCATTCTAAAAAGTAATTGGAGTTTGGCTCTTTGTTATACAGTAAAACCCTGGTAGACTTAATCCGAACCTTGCTAGTCAAAAATTCCTAATAATCAAACGGGAGAGGGGGGGGGAGGGATAAATTAAGTCAAATAAAATATATACATTATTATTGGTTAACAAACTCAAAGTTAAAGGAAAATTGTAAGAAAAAGTGATATTAAAAATAAAGCTTAGTATTTACATGTTGTAGTCAACACATTGTGTTTTCCTGTAACAAAAAATAATTAAAGTACAGTAGGGCTTCACTTTACGGCGTTCTGATTGTACAGGAGTTTTCAATTATATACATGTTCACTATTTTTGGTGCTCTTCCGGCATTTTTCGACATGAAGCACACATTGAATGACTTTTCCACCATTTGATGTTGGTAATTCAAGCTGTTTACAGTAATGATGGGGACTATTGAATGATTAAAACTATCGCATGATCATTCAATTATTTTTATTTGATTGTTTTCTTGAGCGAATGAACGGAGCCCTACTGAACTGTAAAACTACAGTAGTCTATATATTAAGTGTTATACACCGGTAAAATAAATTAAAACTCTATGAAACTCATTCATATGTAATTTAAAATTTGTTAAAATACTCAAACTGCCTATAGACTCATCCTTAGTCTTCCGCTTAATCTGAATTTTTGATAATCCTAATAAAATTTTTTCTCATTTAGTTTTGATTAATGATGTTCTAATATATTTGATAATGGGTATACTATTGTTTTTGTTCTAGGGCAGTGCTGACCCCAAGGACCATTTAAATTATGTGTGGAAACATTATGTCAAAGATGTCAAGGCCAAACACATAGCCATAGTAGCGCACAGTTATGGTGGATTTGTAACTGTTGGGCTGGTAAGCAAATAACATTTGGCATAGGACAAACTATGTCACTCTTTTCAATTTTAGTGAATAGTTTCAATTGTTGTCGGGGTGTACTTTCTCTCTCTCTTTTGCTCTTTCTCTCCCTCTCCAGGATTTGGTGTTCCATCTAGTTAATATTAGTGCAGGTTCATTTCTTTAAGATTTGCTCTAGTGCTTTCCCATTAGATTAGATTATTCATAGGGGTCTGAAAAGCTTTGATAATATTGATATTGATTCAAATTTTATATTATTTGATTCATTAACTTGAATAAAACCAATTTAGAAAACAATTTATAAGGTTTTAAGCTGTTATAACTCCCGCAATGTGCCTAAAATATCTTGATATATTTTAATAGCAATTTTCTAGAGGTAAAGTAAATGCTTATTAATTATTACCATATTGATCGGAGAATAAGCCACACTTTTTTATTTACCAAAATAGACTTTATAAAACCTTTGCATAACCTATAACTGCACCCTTGGATAATATTTAACAAATTTGTTAACTTTGAAGAATGAAGATATATATTGAAATAGTTATTAATAACCAGAACAGATGGTGCTTTTTACCACGTAACTTTGACAAGATTAACTATTGTTGGATGAACATGTTTAAGAACTTATAAATGATAACTTATAGGACTAGGGTCCAAAAATAATCTAATGTTGTTTTAATACATGACGTAAACAAAGAAAAAATGGCACCAAACATCTGTATTAAATTAAACATTGAAAGGAGGACAGAAGGGCAAGTTTTACACGCCAGAAAACTGTAGGCCTCAAAGTGCTTCTAAATAAGGTGACTGATTTACCCCGAAAATTACATAATTATGTGTTTTGTTTTATTTGTGAACTTTGAAGTCTACAGTTTTCTGGTAAGTTTGTAGGCCTTGCCCTTCTATCCTCCTTTCAATGTTTAATTTACTATATAATGTGCATTTCATTTTATTTAACATCATAATTTTAGCATATTTAACTATCATATGATTCAATTTGATTACTATTCTAAATTTGTGAATATTATTTGCTTTAATATGAACTTAAAAAACATGCTTCACAGATTTCTAATAGTAAGTCAAACACTACTCTCTGGACCTAAAGGTAAATAAAATATATTATGATTAGTAGACTTGGGATTTTGTTGTTGTTGTTTTTTAATATTAAATTATTATCTGTAGCTATCGCATGACATGACTAGTTTGACATGGGCATTATGTAAATTTAAAAAGGTTTTATGACTTCACAAGATGGCATGCACATCTTTTATATATATAAAGTGCCTTGTTTTGCCTGCTTCCTTCAAATTGTTCATGAAATATAAGATTTTAAATGATATTACACTGTCTTAGAAATCAGCTTAGTAGTGACATAAGGAAAAACATCACAGTATGGAACACTTTTTAAAATACCCCTACCCACTTCTTCCCCACCCACATAACTCATTAGCATTGAAGGGCAAAGCCTACATACATACTTACTGGATAATTATAAGACTCAAAGTCAACATCAAGAACAACAATTCAAAGTAATTTTCTGGGCATGTAAAGCAGAAGATTACTAATCCCTGACGAGGTTATGCTAGAGGTTGATCACTGTAAGAAGTGTTTGAGCCACACTTTTCTATCTTACCTTCAATATTTATTGAATCCAACCTCATACTTTTCTTTCCTCATATTAAGCGCAATTCAAGAAAATTGTGAACCTTCAACTGAAACAAGACAAATAGCTATATCAAGTGCACTTGGTTAGATTAAATGCACTTGTCTAGTTGAAGTGTACTTGAGAGGAAACAATAGCACTAGAACTGGTGAAAGAATCAATTGTTCGTGTACTGCAGTATTTTTTAAGAGAGCAGGTAGGGGAGTATTTGATTGGATTACACAGCCAGTCTTTAAACAATAGAATCAAGACTTGAGCTTTTAGAGTCAAGGGTCTTGTTTTGTTCTTTCTATCAATCTTTCAACACAGCAGGGCATAAGTGATATCACTGAATACTGATTTTATTACTTTCAACTTGATAGCATATTGGAACAAGGGACAAACTACTTCATTAAACCTACGCTTTGGTGGGCATTTCAAACTCATCGCTGTTTTTTAGCAACGCTTCTTAGGGGACATACATTTATTATATAACACAATTTTAGGCCTTTTTTGACCCCCACTCCCACATATCACGCTCCGTAATGCTTTGAAAACTCCCCTACACCCTTATGTTACATAACGCTTCCAGTTTCAACACTAAAAAATGCACCATTTCCTCATGTGATTTTTGAATTGGATGTTTTTTTAGTAGACTAGTTATTTTATCATTGTATCTTATAAGTTTCAAATATATAGGATTTTGAATAAAGGATTCAATTTCTAGTTGAACAGTTTTATTTGTATTTACAAAAATCATGATTTTAAGAGTACGGGAAAGCTTAAGTTTATACATGACTAGATAATTTTTTAAACATTTTTGTTAGGTTAAACTAGCCTAAACCCACCTCCCTCCCCTCCCTCTAATGTCACACAGTGTAGTACTATGATGGACCCCGCTCCCCTCCCCTTAAATGTGTTACGTAATACATACATGGCCCCTTACTACTTGTTTAGGCTGTACACACATGTTAACTACACTAATGTGTTAGGAATGAGAAAGTATGAGTTAAGAGTAACCTTATTTCTCTGGAGGTAAAATGTAAAACTATTTAGGAAATACCACCCTCAGTACACACTACCTGGATTCAGACCCAATCTTCCCCACATTGGTAGTCCATTCTATTACAAGAATGACGACTTAAACCATTCAACCACTGATGCAGGCTAAACTCATTACTGAACCAGGCTTGGGTTGAGTTAATAAACCTTCAAAACAGCTCACTTTTAAAAAAAATTATAGTAAAAGTAAATAAACCATAATAACGTATGATAGCTAGAGAGACCAAAATATTGGGATATGGGTTTCTACAAACTATTACTAATATATTAGAATTAAAAACAAAATAGTTCTAAAGTTAATTGTAACATTTTAAAAAGTATTTTACATACACGAAATAAAACAAAATTGGATCTTTTTGCAAAATTGACTACTTGTCATTTTATATTCAAATAATGGGTCAATTAGATCAATTTTAATGAGAATTAACAATATAAAAATCCATACATATCTGTTTATTGAGTAGGAAACATAACAGTTCTTTGTATTCTTCCTCCCTCACCCTCCTCACAAAAAAAAGTAGGAAAAAAGTAGCAACTGCACTATTACAATAATTATGTTCTCAATTTTCTTATAACCAATCAAAGTTTCTAAAAAAAATATTTCCCTCGGCCAAAGACCATTGGTAACGGATTAAAATATGTGTTTTATCTGGATTTTATGAGTCATATTGTGATTAAAGGCAAATATTTTAAATTCAAGAACAATAAATTTAGCCTTAAATTTTCTAGCCATAGCACTATACTATACCCCTTAAGCTTGAGTTGATTTTGTTTAACTTCAAACATTTTAAATCAAAAACTCCATTTTATTTAACCACTTTAATGAAAAAATCCAATTATACTATTTACCACAAATCAGGGCATCATATATCTATTTAATCACACCAAACTGCAATGTGAAGGCAATTTAACAAAGTTGTCCAAGCAATGAGATAATTGTTGACATATGTATTGTTTCCTTTGAGTGTGCCATAAAATACATGACTGTGTACAGTCTTTGATCTCTATATGACTTACTCAGACTTAAAGGTATATAGGTTTAAAAATCCTCCAAATTACTTCTCTTTATTGGTAATTCTAGGGCCAAAGTTTTGTTTAAGGTGTTACTATCCTGCTTTACATTGCTGTAACTATTTTGATTTTTCATTGAAGTTGTATGTTAAACACACTTAATTTGTTAAGATTTTGTTTTTAATTATGACTTTGTTCACTATACACACACACACACACACACACACACACACACATATATATATAATGTTGTTCCCTTACAGGATAGGCATGAAACTGTGCATCTAGCTAAAAAAAAACACTACTTCATATTTAATCCATCCTCTCTAATTTTCCCCACATTTTCCAATCCTTGCAAACTCCCTTTGTTTCAAAAACAGTCATACATGCTCTTTTATTCTTAAAACTCTTAATGTTTATCTTTTTTCACATATTTGTCTACGACATTTAGCCACCTCTTACATGGCCTACCCTTATTTTTGATTCACATTCATCCTCTTAATATGCCCAAACCAATTTAAGACACTTATTTTACATTGACATATTGGGTTCCCTTTCAACCAAACTCCTTACACACCCATTCATTACTGACTCTATCCAGACAAGTTTTCCCACATACATTTCATAGATGTCTCATCCCAACCCTATTAAACTGCTCTTGTGTTTCTCCTGACAAACCCACGCTTCACATCCATACAACAATGTTGGTGTTAACATACTTTTATATACTGTATATACTGTGAAACTATGTCATTCTTTGCAATAGTCCACACACATCCAACTTCTCTCTGAGATTCATTCACCTGTCTGTTGATTTCACCATCTATCCTTCCATGTTTAAAAAAAATAATTCCAGATAAACAAAATCATTTACTTGTTCTAACAGTTTTCCATTTTTACTAACCCGCCTCGGTGGCGTAGTCAGCTAACGCGCTTGTCGTGTTGAGCTCAACCGCTGAGGACGGGGAGATCGAGGTTCGAATCTCGGTCGGGTGAACTGAGGGTGGTTTTTCCTAAATGGTTTTCCACTCTCCCTCCACGCAAATGCGGGTTCACTTCCTCTAATTCAACCTTCACAATTCCTAATCCATTAGAGTAATTAGTACTTAAAAGCGTATAACCCGAACGGGTAGTAAGACGCGATGCTAAATATTATTATTATTCCATTTTTACTAAGCTGACAATCATTTCCTGATTCATACTTATAAAAAGCAATCACCTTAGTTTTAGAGACATTTATACAAAATTCCATTCTGCCTGTCCCCACATTCAAATGATTTAATGCATTCTCTGAGTCAATTTTATTCTCAGCCATTAATATCGCATCATTTGCTTATAGCAGCACATTCACATCATACATTTACACGCCAACCGCATCCTCATAATTATCCCTGATACACTTATCCATACATACACTAAACATTAAACAACCATGGAGACATAACACAACCTTGTCTAACACCTTGTTCACTGTCAAACTATATCTCCATATACACTTTAACGCACATTTTACTTCCATCTTATACTGTTTGCAATTACTAACCATACATTCACACCATACTCTCTCAGAACACTCCAGATCAAAAAATATGCAATACATTTTCTTCCTTACTGCCCTATATTTCAAAATCACTTGTTGCAATACAAATATCTTGTCCATGCAACCTCCACCTGGCATGAAACCACATTGCACACCCCAAATCTTATACACAGTTATTTCACGCACCCTCTTAATTAAGTCTCTCATAAATTATTAATAAGTGGCTAAATAAAATAAAAATTGTGATTAAATGTTTATATAATTTGTTGTTTTGCGTTATTTTGGAACAAACCAGCAATAGTGAGCATAATAGCTAGTAGATTTTATTCCCATACTTAAAAAAAAATTAATGTTTTAAAAAAAAATCTGGAATCTAATCATTTATTTATTCTTTTTTTGTAGAACCATTGTGATGAAAGTTAATAATGGGTGCTTTTTTTCCATTTGTTTTGCCGGCTTTGATGTTTTATTATTTTATTTACTTTCAGGCGAAAGACCATTTCTCAGAATTTAAAGAAAGAGTATTTGCTGTAGCATTCACAGACTCAGTGCATAGTATGTCTTTACAGAGAGTTCCCAAGAAAGTGATAGAATTTTTACAAAAGGTATGTATTTGTTTGAGATCTTGATTATTTTTCTCTTTTGTATGTGTAAATAACTGTGGGTATCAGTAGTGGAGGAACCTTAATTTATCTATACTGTAGAAAGGGGGGACAATTAATCCAATAAAGTCAGAAAGAAGGGTCTGCTAGGAAGTGTGAGGTGGTGAATTTTCCTTTAATTTTTATGTACAGTTTTTATTTATTTTAATGTACGAATTTAATTGAGATATGCCATGTTTTAAAGTTTATATTTAATTTTAATTTAAACACCAAAATTATTAATAAACGAGCTATAATAGTGGCAGTTTCAGTTCTCTTGTCACACTCATGTATTGACTATGTGGTTTTGTAGTTGAATGTAAAAGTGTAACTAATATCGTGGTTCCTTTGTATGCTGTAGACCAGATATGTAAATACAGCAATATCATGATCAAATCCTTTACAAATACATCCCCTTCCGGCCTTTTTTGTGTGAGTCATTGATTATAAATTTCATCGGAAAACTTTAATCTTTATTTGAGTAGTTTTACGGCAATTGTGGTTCATCTCACATACAGCCCTGCTCGTTCAGGTTATCTGCAACTTACACTATATTAAGAACACAGGAGGTAAAACATTCGAGAGGAGTATACTCGGTGCTCAAATTTACTTTAGCTCATTGTGTTAAAAGATAGGAGAGGATTTCATTAGTTTGTGTGTTATTCTTAGATTTACTTTTTTCCTTTTCTCGGACATAGATTTTTTCTCGTTTTGAGTCATAATAGATTTTTTGTCTTTTTCTATTTATTTAGTTTCTTTTTATCATAAAAAATATTTTGACCTCATTTAGGTTTGTTTTTATGTGAATATCATGTCCAGAGATTCTTATTTGAATTCCCCACATGAATGATAAAATCTTATTATATCCTCCATAAGTGATTAATTGTATCTGATGTTTTTAAGGCCCTAACTTTAATTCATGGAAAGAGCAAACAAATAATGAAAAAGCGTGATTTTTAATTGGGCTCATTTTTTTTTTCCGCTATGTTGTAAATTAACTGTATGGTGTCTGATTGATCTAGAGTAATTGACTATGATAAACTTCTCATAGCTTTCACAAGCATTAAGTGGTTCATTTTAAAAATCCTTTCCCCTTCTCTTCACTAACTTTGTAGAATGGTCGTTGAGTATTTCTTTGCAGGTCTCTTTACACCCAGGTGTTTATTAGCCCTTTTAATGGTCTGCCTCATGCTGACAGGTACAATATGGATCTTTCCTCTCTCCTGTATGGATGTATAATGGAGCACACACATGCTTGGGAGGGGAGATAATAGGGGAGCAGATGGAATTGTAAAATAAAAATTCAACTTGGATAATTTATTATAAAAAAAGGTTGAATACTGAATAAAAGTGTTTTTTTAATTAATATTGTACCAACATCAAATACAATCAATATCATTTTACTCGCATCAATGGTCGCATGGTCCAACACATCATTCTCGTATTAGACTAGATTGCCAATGATTGAAGAGATCGAGATCAAATACTGGTTAGTTGTACTCAGCACAGTTTTGCTAGATGATTTCCTGCTCTTCCACCACACAAAAGCGGGCACATCTCCTTTAAAATTCTACCTTCCTAATCCCTAATCTACATGCTAAACTATTGTACACATATAACCTGAGCAAGTACTAATACAATTGAAAGCATATATTTTTATCATCACGGTATTTCTGTAAACATAATATTTGGGTAACACACATTTAAAAAAATTAGATTTATATGTAAAAGTGATCTACTCAAAATGATCTCATATTTATAATAGCTAAGTTATTTAATCCATCATACATATTAGTTTTAACTTTAAATTTTCAAGGGGAAATCTGGCAACACAGATGGTGTGTTTGACTCATATCCAAGAGATAATAAGGGGTGTTTTTCCATCATGGGGCTATCAACTTATTTCCAAGCGAATGCATGTGTGGTTTTTTTAGGCACCATGTCTTTACCGCCTATTTGGGTTACATGCTTATGTACTAATTACGCTAGTGGTTTTAGAGGTGAGGAAGGTTATATTTTTAAAAAATGTACCCACATTTGTGTGTGAGGGGGAGTATAAAAACCACCCTCAGTACACCCAACCGAGATTCAAACCGCTATTCCCACTATCCGCAATATAGTTTGCTGCGAGATGACACCTCAAACCATGCTGCCACCAAAACGAGTGTGTGGTTTATTAAAATTCATCTTCACTACACTGTTTATTTAGGTTAGCTTAAGCTTTTGATAACTGAAACTGTCACTGAAAGATATGAAAAATTATTGTTTTATTTTGTTTTTATTGTGTGGTATATTCATTTATTATTTTCACCTCCAGAAGAATAGAAACTAGTATGCTCAGTGTGGTATACATTGTGTCCCTTTAAAATACCCTAAATTACGGTGTAATTTTTCAAATTTGCTTCTTTCACCAACCTATTTTAAACACCATTGAATAATGTATTTCACTTGTTGTGTAGCCACCATTCATACCTTTTTTTTTCTTCTTTTTCAATCCCTGCAGCACATTGTATTTACAAGTCTAGTCTTTATTGAAAAGAGTCAGGAAGGGGATGAAATAAAGGGAGTGAACACTTGTTAAGCTCAAGGAGTCATCCTGGCCAGCATGATGCCACTAGACTAGTGTTGATTAGCTTTATCATGGCTACCACTCATGGGACCACCTGCCGGCCAGCATGGAAGGCATACAGCTGGTGAATGCTGTACACTATACTTATTTTAAACCTTCATGAGTGGCTTTATAAAGTTCCCAACATTAATACTACCAATAAAAATCACACACTCTTGTTTTGTAGCTATCACTTGTAGTTGTTTATGGCTATTACATGTTGTTGTTGTTTATGGATATCACATTTATTTGCTTATAGCTATCACATGCAGCTGTTTATGGGTATCACATTTAGCTGTTTATTGCTATCACATGTAGTTGTTTATGGCTCTTACATTGGTTGTTTATAACTATCATGCTTAATAGTTTATAACTATCACACACAGTTGTTTTATGGATATCACATGTAGTTGCTTATGGCTATCACATGTAGTTGTTTATGGCTATCAAATGTAGTTGCCTATAGCCATCACATATAGTTGCTTATAGCTATTAAATTCCGTTTTATACATTACATCTATTACATGTAGTTATTTATGGTTATCACCATGCTAATGTCTTTTAAATAGATATATGCAAACTTTTATCTGCTACAAAGGTTAATATAATAGGATTTTGATAGGAAGAAACTTTTAAAAAATACAACCTTTTTTTGTGGCTAACATCGATAACATTGGTGTGTTTGACGAATATTGTCATAATTGGTTCGGGAACATTATAAAGGCAAACACATATTAAGCATCTCATGCCAATGGTAACCAAAATACCTACCTTGGGAGTTGCTTTGTACTTATTTTTTGTTAATTGGTAGACCTTCAAAGTATACTATTTTAAAAAAATTTAGGCGCGTGAGATAGTTTTTTTATATACTTGAGTAGACACATTTGTTTTACTTTTCAAAGCTTTTTAGAATCTAAAGAGCCACATTAAGCCTAATATTATTGTCATATCTGTTAATGTAAGAATATACATTTACATTTAAATATACTCAAATAATATGGGTTAGTGTGTTTTACTTTTATTAATTCTTTATTTTCAACACATAGGTTCATATATTAAAATATACTTTATCCACTTTATTTAATGCATATAACATTTAAAGTTAAGAAACTTATGAACCCTATTTTAGTTGGTAAACATTTGGATACCACACTTCTGGAAATTTATTGATCCCTGACATACATACACACATATATAAATGATGAAATAAAATCCCCTAGCTATGTTCTTCAGTTCTCACTTTTAAATTATTAACAGTTTCCAAGCACAAACATATATAAAATTGTAAACAGTTGTAGGTGTAATTACTGATATATAGACTCTGCTTGTGCTGTATTCTACATTTTGATTTCCCATTGTTGTTTTTCTTGCTTCAGGTGGGTCGAAACTGGGTTGCACATGACGAACCTTTAGACGCTCCTGTTAAAGCTCCTGCAGATGAAATCACTAGGGTGTCTGCAGGTATATAGTATTCTCTTTTTTTAGCACTGTTTCATTAGGTTGTACTTATATATACTAATTATGTTAATGAGTTAGGGATGAGGAAGGTTGAATTTAAATAAAGGAAGTGTAACCACATTTGTGTGGAGTGAGATTGGAAAACCATTTTGGTAACAACCTTCTTCAATACACATGACCGAGATTCAAACCCTGATCCTCCTGTAATCGGCAGCCTAGTCCAACACAAGAGGGATGTCTTAGACTATGTGGCCACCAAAGCAGGTTGGTATCCATGTTTGTTAGAGACTATGTTGGTATAAGTAATCTAGAATCCTGACAATTGACTGACTGTGTGCATTTTGTAGATAAGACATTGGCCACTTGTAAATGCTAAATCATTCCTTTTATAATTGCCTTCTGTAATATTTCTTTTCCTGACAGTTCTCTATTTGTTTTTGATAATTTTACCTTATTCTAATTGTCGCAATGGGTTTTCAGGTCACATTCAACACGAGATGACGTCGTGGTCCTGCATGGAATCTCTCTTTACATTCTTACAGGAGCGTTATGCTCTCATATCTGGACATAAAGAAGAGTTGTAACATTTCAATTTTATTTTATTTGATAAATAGAGTTGAGCCTGAATTTTAAATAAAATTAACGATACATACCTTATATATTTGATTAAAAATAAAGGTAAAAATATTATTATTGAAAAATTAGCCTTATTTAAAAATCGATAATGTTTTCAGACAAATTTTGCATTTACAAGATTACAAATATCATATAAACCACTAAAGTAGATATCTACTTACTTAAATGCTTATGGAAAGATTGAGTAATGTAACTGCAATGGCGATCACAGGGTCTAAGATACCGGTCCCACAATATGCTAGATTGCCGTTGATAGGAATATCAAGTTTTGAATTTGGTCCAAGTGTACCGGTAGTGGTTTTCCACATTTAGTTTATAATTGGTTTCACCATGCCCTCTCCACACAACCTTGATCAGCTTTACCTCCAAGATTAACTGTTCGTGATTGAGCACAGTGCTAGTCAGCAACACTCAAAAGAGTGGACTATGAAAATGCATCACAAAGGCACAAGGATAACACCAATATAAACAATAATACGAATGTCAAACCAAATGAATGAAAAGTGAACTAAATGAGACAACTCTTGAAAGTTTCTGTTTCAGCATTTTCCACTTGTCAAGGTGCGAGAGGAGAGCGGGGAGGAGGATAAGCGCCAAAATGTCGCTTACAAAGTATTAAATAAGGAAATACTTTAATTTCCTGCATTTGTTTCATGGAATTAAAATAAATCAAAATTAATTTATGTGGACAATAATTTGGAAAAAAAAAGGCTGGAAAAACTTAAATAACTACATTGTACTTTGAAAATATAAAACAAAATATTATATTTACAATCAAGATTGGACGGTCCAACACCTTAGCTCAGTCAGTAGCGTGTCTGCCTACTGAGCTAAGGGTCCTGTGTTTGATTCCTGGCATGGCCGAAAATTTATCATTGATGAAAATATGGGCTTACCATTTTACATCAATAAATTAATGACCAGGGACTGGAAGTTGTGCTTGTCCTAGTTTTAAGATATATTATAAGGCATATGAAGCTACAACAGGCCTAGCAAGCTGGTAGTGAAAATTATATGACTAATAAAAAACTGACCCAAACATTAAGCTGGAAACACTAATGTATATAAGTAAGTTAATCAAGATTGATGTTAAAGTTATTAATTATTAAAATAATTAAATAAATATATTATTTTAAATTGCAGGTCATAATTTGTTTACCAAATTTGATCCTAAATCCTGAAAAATGCTTAAAAGCAAGATTTTTTTGATATTAAAAAAAGAACATTTTTTAAGGGCTTCAATTTTTATTTGGTTTTAAATGGACATTTTTTATAAGAGATTTTGTTAAAAAATTGGCTAAACCATGGCAATTGTATTTTTTGTTTTTAATGTATTATTGTATTTTCATGTTTACCATTTAACTTTATGTACAGTCCATTACATAATTGAAATCTAATCATAGATATTGTATACATTTATGTAAAATTGTAAAAATGGGTTCTGTAAAATGGGGTGAATAGGAACATCTTTACCCTTTTCCTAACTTTCCTATTCAAATTATTCCTTGAGTCAGTAGGAACATTGAACAAATATTTAAAAATACTTATTTATTATTTACAATGGTAAAAAAGATATATTCACAGTGAAACCTCGATCTTTTGTTCCTGAATTTATCGTTAAATTTCTATAATCCCTGAACAAATTCTATTTAAACAATAGGAAAAAACCCCACATCAATCATTCCTAAATTTATTGTTTTTCCGCATTGGTAGTATTTTTAGCCCTCAAGAATATTAATCCATGATTTATCGTTTTTAAGAAAGAAACACACACAAATGTTGGTATGATCGGTAGTAGTAACACTGGTTAATGTTTTTGGATCAAGGTGTAGTAAATTTCAGTCGCGCATCTTATCAGCTAAACAATGCTCTTGAGGGTATGGGGTATGCTGCTGTTGACACCAACGCCACAAACCTCTAGTTCGAGAGATTTTTGAAGCTGCTGGAGGGGTATGGCGCTTGGGACATTTATGATGCAGATGAAACGTGTCTATTTTTCAATTGCTTGCCAGACTGAAAGTTGGCATTCAAAGGAGAGACCTACCATGGAGGAAAAAGTGTTAAGGAGTGAAATACAGTCCTCTGCACAAACAGTGATGGCCCAGACTAACAGGTGCCCATTGTTATTGAAAAGTCTGCGAAACCACAGTGTTTTAAAAATGTAAAGAAGCTACTTGTGACCTAAAACTATGCCATCTCGAAAGTGAGGATGAAGTCATAGATTTTCAGAGACTTTCTGCATGCTCTTGATGTATCATTCAATGCAAAGAACAGGAAAATACTTTTATTTGTAGACAAATTGTTAGGTTCATTCTCCAGGCACATCCTTTTTGAGGGATGTATAGGTGGTTTCTTACACCCCTAACTGCACCCGTGTCATACAGCCTCTTGGCTTGGGTTTGATCAAGTGTTTCAAACAGATGTACAGTAAGCAACTAGCACAGAGAGATTTGTGTTTGATGGACGCAGGGAAAGGGGTTCAACTCAAGATACACTCTACAATCCAGAACTGTTTTGAAAAGTGTGACCACATGAAGAAAAATTAATAGTCAAATGTGTAGTGAGCTGGTAAGTGTAAGTTGCTTGGAAGAGAGGCAAAATGGTGGTGAGGATTATGAAACCAAGCCCAAACCGTTGCTGTGTTTTATAGAAGCACATACGTTTGAGACCATGAGTGTGTTTGTATATGGTATAAGAGACCAAGCAAACATGGTTAGTATTGAAAGTTTATTATTCAATTTGAAAAGGAAAGGTTCTACCAAACAAATAAAAATTAATGACTTTTTAAAAAGAATAAATTTTGAAGTGGACTTTATAGTGGATGTTTGCAATACCATGGAGGAAAAAGTGTTAAGGAGTGAAATACAGTCCTCTGCACAAACAGTGATGGCCCAGACTAACAGGTGCCCATTGTTATTGAAAAGTCTGCGAAACCACAGTGTTTTAAAAATGTAAAGAAGCTACTTGTGACCTAAAACTATGCCATCTCGAAAGTGAGGATGAAGTCATAGATTTTCAGAGACTTTCTGCATGCTCTTGATGTATCATTCAATGCAAAGAACAGGAAAATACTTTTATTTGTAGACAAATTGTTAGGTTCATTCTCCAGGCACATCCTTTTTGAGGGATGTATAGGTGGTTTCTTACACCCCTAACTGCACCCGTGTCATACAGCCTCTTGGCTTGGGTTTGATCAAGTGTTTCAAACAGATGTACAGTAAGCAACTAGCACAGAGAGATTTGTGTTTGATGGACGCAGGGAAAGGGGTTCAACTCAAGATACACTCTACAATCCAGAACTGTTTTGAAAAGTGTGACCACATGAAGAAAAATTAATAGTCAAATGTGTAGTGAGCTGGTAAGTGTAAGTTGCTTGGAAGAGAGGCAAAATGGTGGTGAGGATTATGAAACCAAGCCCAAACCGTTGCTGTGTTTTATAGAAGCACATACGTTTGAGACCATGAGTGTGTTTGTATATGGTATAAGAGACCAAGCAAACATGGTTAGTATTGAAAGTTTATTATTCAATTTGAAAAGGAAAGGTTCTACCAAACAAATAAAAATTAATGACTTTTTAAAAAGAATAAATTTTGAAGTGGACTTTATAGTGGATGTTTGCAGATGACTTGATGGTATGGGGGTAGGAGGGGGGGGGCGAAGAAGAGGATGTACAGGAACAGCTGCAGGAATGAGGAGGTGTAAAAGTGTTGAATGAAATTTAGTATGGTGAAAAGTGAAGTGATGCTGATGACAAGGTAGAGAACAAAGCCAATAAATGTGATAGAACTGGATGGAGTAGATTTAAAAGAGCGTGAAATGTCTGGTTATTGGGATTGAGGGAAAAGGGGGCAGCAGAGAAGATATAGTGAAACAAGGGCAACAGGGAGAGGTTTTCTATAGGTATGTAAGAGACCTATTATGGAAAAAAGAAGTACCCCTAAAGTGTAAGGAATTGCTGTATGGATCATATTTCATACCCAGCATGACGTATGCAGCGGAAACTTGGACTTTGGATAAAAAAGAAACAAGGAAAGTGGAGACCATAGGAAATAAGTTTTTGAGCAGCATGTCACCAGAATAGATAGGATTAGGAATTAAGTTGTAAAGTTTAGAGTTTGGGTACAGGCGGAATATGAAATAGTAGAGGAAGCTAGGATGAGATGGTATGGACACTTAATGAGGATGGAAAGGGAGAGGATTCCAAGAAGATTAATGGATATGAAGTATTTAGGGAAGAGATGGGAGTAACAGATAGCAAGTGTGCAAGTGAGAGGAGGAGAGTGGTGAAATGACAGAGGGAAAATGGAGGCATTTTACTAAATAGATCCGGCCACAGGCTGGAAACGGTTCATCATGGTGATGATGATGATTATTTTATAGTGGAAACAATAACATTACTTGTATACTTATAGTTTTTAATAACTTTATATAGTCTCCCACATTTATCGTTTTCCCGTATCCCTCTTTTTTTTCTTGATCTTTGACAAAAACGATTAATCAAGGTTTCACTGTGTATAATACATTCTACAATTAAGTTCAAGTCTCATATGTTATCAGTTCTCCACTTAAGTCAACATCAAACTTCATTTGGCTTCACCTCTGATAAGACATCTTGTGAATGTGAGGAATGCCAGGTCTCCACCGTGGTTCGGATTCCACGTTAAACTGTAGGTCCTCCATTTCATCTCACAATCACCCTACCATTACACATTAGCGTAAGTGCGTATAACCCGAACGGGTAGTAAGACGCGGTGCTAATAATAATAATAATAAACTTCATTAGACCTCGTTTTAACAGAATAGGGACTTTAATTACACCAGCAGTTCACAACGTGAGGTATGCGTACTCCCAGGAGTACATGCCATTAAGTTAGGGAGTACGCGAAAATATTTGAATAATTAATGGCGGAAAGAGCTACATTGGCTAGCAGTTTAAGACAAAAGATCAATCAAAATTTATTAATTCAACTTAACAATATGGCAAGGAGCGGTAAGGTTTTCTTCTATATGTGACCTTGAGAAATGGATTTCAAATTCAAAACAAACTAGTTTATAATTATTAATAAATGAATTAAATGTTTTAGTTTTTCTTGTAACTTTTGCTTTTTGAATACAAAAATATATTTTACCCAAGTACTACATTGTTTTTAATCCCATTATTAGACCATTTAGTTTCAGATGCAACAAATAAATTAGAAATAACTACTATTATAGTAATTAAACATAGCACAATTTATGAAAATGGGCTGCAAAGGGGTACGCAAGCAAAAAAAAAAAGTTGGGAACCGCTGGACTACACCAACCACATTATTGTCATTCTAAGAAATATCTTCCTTTTTCTGGCCATTTAAAAATCCTGCCATTACTGAGCCACAAATGGAGATATTTTGAAAAAGTTGCAGAAATAATTTCCTAACACACTTATAAAACCATTCCAATAAATAATCTTTTGGGTGAGCTCTGCCTTTATGATAAACACACTAAAAAGAAAAAATCTGCACCAATTCAATCTTCGACATAAATATTTTTTGCCCTGTAGACTTCTTTCACTCTCTCTCCACGCACTTTGATGGGGATACCGTGTTTTTCTGAACATTTTATAAAACATTCTTTTATTTAAATTGTCTAAAACAACTTTAATGTCTTTGGTAGAATGAATCTTTTGCCTCGTGCCCCTTTCATTTGGTTTGTTCATGGCATTGTAAGTCACCTGAATCAAAAAAAGCCATAACATATTTGGTTAGGAGTTTAAATAAGTCTTTCCTTGCCTAGGCATAACTTAGAAAACATGGTAGTAATAAATCAATCATAAAAAAGACAATGATAAACTATCTATATATAATATATCATGTTTATTTCCCTCACTCACCAAGTGTTCCCAATCACCTCACTTAACCTAAAGACAAAGAAATTTTAAAAGTATATATATATGGTTTGAGTAAGAATATAAAATAAGCTTTAAAAAAACTTACATTTTTAAATTCTTCAAACTAGAGTAAGTTTTTGGAGGTTATATTTTCCCACCTTGATTTTAAAATGTTAAACCATTGACCAAAGATCAAATGACATTGAAAATCAGGACATGTAATATCAAAAGAAGTGGTCAACATCCTACGTGACAAGGAAACAAAAAAAAAATGTAAAAAGATAATTCCCTGTAGTCTTAGATATAAACAAAAACTTATATTTGTTATTATTCACCCCACTGGTACAAGGATGGTGTTGATGAATTATACAATGGCTCAAAAACACTTCAATGCAACGAATTATACAATGGCTCCAAAACACTGTTTATTGCAACAACCCTTAAAGTGTTGCTGCATGACTACAAGCCAATAAAAGTTGTCATAATACAGTACTTTATTGGTGTCAAAATGATCTGTTTTAATGAGCTAAAAAGTTTTCTATTTCAGTATTTAAAATTATTTAGTTTCTTTAACATCTAAGTTTATTAGTATGTACAAACTTCCTAAGGATATATATATATATATTAAGTAAAAAATGAAATAAAACATGTTGACTATGTTTTTTGATGTACAAAGATATGGGACATAATATTAATAATAAATATTACAAACACTCATTTACACTAATGCTACTGGACAAATGACTAATGGTTACCTTTTAAAGAAAATCAACTGTCTCCATCCAATCTCTTATAGCAAACTGCATATTCACAGAATAACATAAGAATGCATAATGTATGCTATTAAATACGGATGGATAAAGTTCTATATTTAAACATGGAAACTGTTTGAAATAAGTCCAGTTAGACCATTCTTACTTTAAAGATTAAATAATGACATTAAAACATAAAATTGAATAACATTTTAGCCTTTATAAAATACAAATAGGAACATAAACATAATAAACAAATAATTGTCACATATCCATCCTCTTTCTAGATGTAAGAAACTCACATTCATTGATACTAAGAATTTTACCCTCCTATTTGTGTTTATTTTTGTATATATTACATTTATCTTCATTCATGTTTTAAAACCCAATAACTCTACACGTTTTTTCCATTATTTTCTTGGCCATCAGCTACAAACTCATATTTTTATAACCTAAAATGAGCCATAGCCCGTTTTACAAAAAAATAAATTTTATATATTCATAAACTGATGGAATATAACAAAAAAAAAGATTATTTCATTTGGCAAAAATCAAAGTTTTTTGTCTCATAAATATAGCTCATAGTTTTATAATAATCCATATTTTGATCATTACTATCTAATTATATTCATATACAAAAAAGTATGGTAATGATTTACATGCAGTATCTTTTGCAACTTCTTAAATTAATTAATTTAAACAATTTAGAGCATCACCTTTAATAACTTAATAAATTACCCAACTCTTCTATATTATTGTTACTGCCAAATAAGGGTAGCTTAAATATGTTAACTATCTCTTTATTATACTAAAACTTTATTTATGTCTGAAAATGCTATATTATGTTAAAAATTACCATAAAAAATTTATGCTCAAGGAGACTTCCTAATATTAAGCAAAGCTTAATATAATAACTGGCAATCAGGGCTGTGACCAGTGGCGTGCGGTGACTTTTCTCAAAGAGGACTAGGTTTGAAGACACCTTTCATTATGGGGTTAAAGAGGAATACTCTCATTGTTAAAAATTCTTTCTTCTATTCCCTTAACCACTACAACCACAAAGTTTAATAAAAAGTGATGCTGAAATATATTATACGCACTATTCATCATTGTCATCATCATGAAATATTTCCAGCCTGCGGCCGGGTCTGTTTAATAAAATGCATCTATCTCGCTCTGTCCTTCCACCAGTCTTCCTATCGCACTCTCTTCCACTCTCCTCTTCTCACTTGCACACTTGCTGTTAGCTGTTTCTTCTATCTCTTTCTTGGTCTCCCTTGCGGTCTCTTCCTTACATACTTAATACACACTAGTCTTTGATAAAAAAAAATATTGCCAAAATGAAATATTTTTTATGAAATGAGATTCCCTGAATTTTCTTTAAAATGAACTGTTTTGTTTGCTCTGTTAAGTATTTTACTTAAATATAATATAGTTGAAAAAAATCCTATTTCTTTATTTAAAAAATAGTTTCACAAAGAAAATGTAGTGCTATTGCTAAAACGGCTCATTAAGTAACTGCCTTTTTTTTCCCCTCTCTCTTATTTTTCTTAAAGCTTTTCTTTTCTCCACCTGCTTGATCATAACTGACATTAAAAATTATAGTACCTTGATAGTCCTTTAAAATATTAGTAGTATTTGCATACTTGTGAACACTTCTTTCCTCTTTCAAATATCATGCCAAGACTGCTTAAAAAAATTGACTCTTGCAGTCATTACTCTTTTTATACATAAGTTTCCTTTGTCACCTTACAAAAGTGTCTCCTAAGTACCCTGTTTGCACAGCTGTGCTATATTAGATAGTGAACGAATAAATACTCTGCAGGAGGGGGAAATGTTTTATTTGTATGAAATGGAGCAACTACTTATAGCAGAGTAACGCTTTGTTGCCCCCGTATTCACCCTAAAATAGTTGGGTTAGAAACTCATCAAAAAATGATTGTGTGAGGTTGGCGAGACTGTAAGCTGCGGAGGAGAGAGATCACAGTCAGTTTGTGGAATGGTGACATTGAAGATGTGAATTCAAAATGTGGAGGGGAAAAATGTGTAAAGAAGCTGTATTTGTATTTAGTCAACAAATGTGTCACATATACCATGTAGGGTACAATAGTTGCTTGGGTTCCTTCATACTTTATAAATTGTGTAATTTGTTTTTTTTAACTTGTGAAAAACAAACATTGAACCATGTACAGGTGTCAATTTATCAATTAATTGAAATGTCCCCTTCATGCAGATGTATTAAATACAATTATTTGCAACCTGTGTCTTGATATGCATTAAAAATGTGATTTAGATTCTATATTATATCTTTAAAATGTTATACAGTTTTCTTTAATTAAACTGTGAGCTTCCGCCCAGCAGGTGGAATTGAACCACTCTGACGCTAGTCAGCTGCAGGTTTGAAGCCTGCACCCCGGACCACCGAGGATCAGCTGGGCCCTTGACTAATTGACTGAAATCTTTATATATGGTCTGTAGAGGATAAAACATTTCATCTGTGAGAGTTAAGATTCACACCATCAAATTAAATTTGTGTTACATTGCTATCCACTCAAAACAATTGAATGGGGTGTTTAATATTTTACTTAGTATAGTTATAAAATTATTTTGTAAAAATTCACAATTTTGGTTTAAAATTAAAATCACAGTTTTGTGCATTAAGTTACACGAAATGATATATATGGTTTTGTTAAAATTAAAATTGAATTCTTATTTTTTACTTTCAACCAATACATCTAATGTGAGGTTATCAATAATTTCATCCAAAATGGAAGTGATGAGGGTTTTTAAATTTGGGGTTAATTCCCACTCTATTTTTCAAACTTATCCAAGCAGGACAAGTTATTGTAAAAATATTGTTTTAATGAATTTAATCATTATTTATTTGGGAAATTTAAATGTTTTTTCTGAACCAACCAATAAAATAAGCACATGACTTACAAACTAACTTAATCATAGAACAGACACATCACAGTTTGTTAATTCATTACTGTGAAAGCGTATACCCCAATTATGTGAATGATAAAAATTTTCAGCTATGCCAAGAATCAAACCAGGGACTCTTAACTTATTAGACAAAATACACTTATGACTGAGCTATTGTGTCTAACATGCATTTAGTTGTCTAAACCAAATACATCAAACTTTTTCAGGTAATTTACTCAAATACCTTACTCTTCTAGTGGGATTGTTTAAATCCTTAGATTATCTGTTGTGTTTCTATCTCATTTTAATTTAGCAAGAGTCCATAAACAAGGATATTAAAAATCCTTTGCTTATGTTGCTATATGTTCATGACTTATATTGACAGCCAGGAACCCTTCAAAACTGGTACTAAACCCTAACATGTTATTAAAATTGTGTGCATATACAATAATAAAAAAAAATATTATCATTGTTGGCAGGGGCATCGAAACTAGTGGGGCAACAAGGAGTTGCCTCCCTGGAATAAATTTGCCTACCCTTCCATCCCTATATATATTTAAAATAATCATATTATTGAATAAGAAGCTGAAAGATGGCCTTAAATCAAACTCCATAATGACTCCTAGCTTCATTTAATTTTCAAAAGAATTCTGGGGCAAGATCCCTTCAAATAGCTTTAGGAAAGCTATGTCCCTCCTGGAATAATTTTGCCACCCCCAGTCCCACTAGATGTGCTTCACTCCTAATATTCTTGAATACAAGGGTGTAGAAAGGGGGTATTTGGACCCTCCCTGGAATTTGTTGGAGCCCCCCCCCC
>CABFOW010003964.1:44058-64155 GCA_902141385.1 Timema californicum
CCCCCCCCCCTCCACACCCTTTAAGGGGGTACACATATACTTATAAATACTTAATGTTATAGTTTTTTACTTTTATTACAGTTTTATTGTATTTGATGTCATCAACCAAATACTAGTTAATATTCTAATATTCATCTTCAAGATGCACCCTGTAAAACTTCTAATTGTTAAATTAGCTCTGTCCAACCTTTCAAAGGCCTTTATTTTAATACGTTCAATATGGTATTGAAAACCAAAGGACATTTCTTTGAATGAGCTGAGTAAGTGAAGACCAAGAAAAGGAGGCAAACATTTTTGCTATCGCCTGTAAAGATCTTACTTGAGTCAAGAGGAAATTGTAGCTTAAATAAAATAACAACTTTCAGATATGGGTGTTTGTATCTTAACCAGGTAGGGTAACTGCCCTTCCCCCACCCATTATTTCAACACACCTATTTAAAACATTATTTTGTAACTATGAAAAGTTAGTAATTATACACAACATTCTAACAGCATTGTTGTTAATACAAGTTTGTGAGAGGCTGTGTTAGGATAAGGAAATCAATGATAAAATAGTATTAGCTTGTTGCTAACACAGGCTAATATTAATGTTAATTGAATAAAAAAATTGTCAGATCATAAAAAAAACTTGGCCCAAATATACTCTTAACACCTGATTAGTAAAAGTACCACCAGCAGAAACTATTCCATATGAGACATCAAAAGAGGTGAGATTTTTTTTTCCTGCGGTTCACTACCTATTCGGCTATATGTATAAGTAGGCTACTAATTACATTATGGTTCTAAAGATGATAGAGTTAGAATGTATAGAAAATGTATGTGTATTTGCGTGAGGGGTAAGTGAAAAACGATTTAGGAAAAACAACCCTCAGTACACTCAGCCAAGATTCAAATCTCGACATCCTCGTTACTGGCAAACAAGACTTAATGATATTGAGTATGTGCTCACTATTGTGGTTAATAATAGTGTCAATGCTGCTGTCCCGTACCAGAGAGACTGATGCTTGCGTCGGTTACCTACAGGTGATCGGGGTGGCCCTGCAGACTGGTATAACTCCGTTGGACTTTGTTATAAGTAGTACACAGGGCTAGGCCAAAAGCCCATGTCACGAGCCCAGCAATGGGTTGGACTCTGTGGGGCAGTACAGTTTAATCGCCGAGTGATGGCTTTGGCAGAACAGTGGGGTCTGGGCTCCTGGCGTTCTGGGCCTCTCAGCCTTGGCATTTGGGGTTCTAGGCCTCTCCGTTCATGCGGTGAGCCGTTTTAGAGCTTCGGTGCTAACCTGGACAGTTAGTAGTGCATGTGCTAGGACATGGGCGCACGAATAGTGGGGAATTACTTTTCCACGTGCAATAAGCATAAGCCCATTCCCCTACACACGGGAAAGAGAGGAGATCATAAGGTCGCTTCTGTGAGTGGAAGTAAATAGCTCCGGGTACCACCCTGGATAGGTGCCATTCATACGAGGGGTTTTTGGAATTGGATATCTAACCCTAAAATTAAGGTTAGTTTACTAAAGAGCAAACGATTTTGATTAAATTTCATTTCTTAACATTACTATATATTCTAAACAAAATGGCTACTCTCAATATTTCGGCAAAATGACTTTAAGGGCTCCGGTCTGATGCGTAAATTATCTTTTTTTATAATATCTCCTAAACTATTTGAGATATGAAATTACTTATCATTACAAATATGTAGGTCTATTTATAATGTAGATATTTTATTTGAAGCATATTTTTATAAAACTAATAACTTTCAAGCTATACGTAAATCAATATATTTTTTAACTTTTAGAACACAAAAAGGTAAAGTATTGCGACCATAAAAAAATATAACCTGAAATGTTGTTGGATGTCGGCGTTTTATGACCCCCCAAACCCTAAAAAGTGGTCTTTGCAATGCCGTCTGTCTGTGTGTCTATTTAAACCTAAAATTTAAAATTCGTATCTAGGCGTTGATTAAGATTATAAATAAACTGGCTATTTTCATTTTCCCATGAAAATGACTTTTAGGGTACTTTACAGAAGCAGAAAATTCTGTATCTCCGCAACTATTTGAGATACTAAATAACTTTTCATTGCAAAATTGTAATACTATTAAAAATATTTTATATGAAATACATTTTTATAAAATCAACAGCTTCTTAAATATTGGCAAATATATTAATAAAATTTTGTGAGCTTTAGATGTAAAGAGATGCTACTTAAGATTTAACCCAATAATTCTCCAATGCCATAGAGTAGTAAAATATAAGTAGGTCTCTCAAAAAGTTTGTTGTTTTTCCTTAAACTTCTTAGGAGAAATATTTGTACACCAATGATCTATCTCAATTTTAGACTCAATAGTCAATATTTACATTTTTTATTGGTCGAAATTTATAAATGAGGAATTTAATAGCAATGCGATGGCATCTAGATTTGCAACACCTTCAAAAATGCCGAAAATTTTAACCGGAAGTTGAAATTTTAATACAAAGTGTTGTCCCTTGTGGACCCAATATTGATCTTTTTTTTATCGGTCCAAACATATAAATGAGGGCATTAATTCTTTAAAAATAAAATTAAAAACCGGGACTAAAAAAAAGTGCTTTACATAAGTATATTGCAATTTATGCTTGGGTTTGCTAGTGTATAGTTTCATATATATTACGAGTTTTAGGTAAATATCTCAGTTTTTAATCAAAAAAGCGAGAAAGTCTTTGCGGAGTTCCGTACCATTTATTTTTAATAAATATCTGTGGTGTATTTGACATCCCATATAGTAATGTATACCTAATAATATAATAATAATATTTAGCACCGCATCTTACTACCCGTTCGGGTTATACGCTTTAAGTACTAATTACTCTAATGGATTAGGAATGGGGAAGGTTGAATTAGAGGAAGTGAACCCGCATTTGCGTGGAGGGAGAGTGGAAAATCATTTAGGAAAAACACCCGACTGAGATTCGAACCTCGATCTCCCTGTCCTCGGCAGTCGAGCTCAACGCGACAAGTGCGTTAGCCAACTACGCCACCGAGGCGGGTTTATACCTAATATTTAGAGTAAATTTGCTTAAGGGTAGTTTACTAATGACTGATTTTTTGAAAACTTAATATTTCTTGAAAATTTCTCTAACAATTCAGTTTAAATGTATATCCTAGGAATGTTTTACTTGATGAATAGTACTTTATACTTTATTCTCAGTGAATAATTGATTTAGAGGTAGTGTATATAAACTATTAGTTCTTAAAATCAAAATATTTTTAAAATAGATTTAACTTTTTTTTTTATTTGATATCTAAGTAGTGTTTTACATGATAAATAGCAAAGGAATAGAAAGGTTGGGGTCGTGGATTCTTGACACCCACCCCCTGGAATTTGATGTACCCCTCATAGGGTGGCCCATGCATACACACTTTTATAGGCTAAAGTTATAATAAAATATTTAGGACACCCCCTTGTCCCTCTAGAAAAATTAGCTTTCTATACCCATGCTTAAATATGAAGCGTAAAGACTTTCATCAAATTACAAATAACTTCTAAAGACTTTTAATTTTCAAAATTGTGTCAGGGAGGAACCACTCCAAATAAATTCTAGAGTCATATAATTGTAAAATAGAAAATCTAGGTGACAGCTTCAAGTAGGTTATAAAAACATCCAATTTTCAAAAATGTCCAGTTGAGTGTAGTTTCAAATTTAATAAAGACATATAGGTGACCTGGTGGTATAGGGGTAAGGTGTCAGACTTCTATGCTGGCGTCCGGGGTTCAATCCTCGGTCCCGGCACAGATTTATCTGATTACCAAACTCTTCCTTCACCTCTGACAAGACATCTTGTGAATGTGAGGAATGCCAGGCCTCCACCGTGGTTCGGATTCCACGTTAAACTGTAGGTCCTTCATTTCATCTCACAATCACCCTACCATTGCACATTAGCGTAAGTGCGTACAACCCGAACGGGTAGTAAGACGCGGTGCTAATAATAATAATAATAAAGACATAAAAAAAATTACTACTTCAAAAAGCTTCTAGAGGGATCTAATTGTTTGAAATAAATTAAGGTGGGGATTACTCTAAATAGTTTTGAAGGACATTCAAATTTCAAAGATTTGCTGAAGAAATACCACTGCAAAATTTCAAAAAATGTCTGGGCACGACATCTTCAAATAGCTTATAAAAATTATCTAAGTTTAAAAAAATTGGGGAGGAGGACCATTCCAAATATATTTTAGTAAGAATCCATTTTCAAACATTGGGAGGGTAAGTGGGGGATGGAAGGTATGTCCCTAAAATAAAACTCTCTCCTAAATAAGTAAGGTTCTGCCACCACTTATTATTAATATGTATTAGGTATAGTCAGGATATGTACATTTGAATTCAGATCATGCTAACTTAATATTTAATTTCATTAAAAACAAAAATCTCTACATTAACATAAACTTTAATCAATGCAAATTATTTTTCAGCTTGAAATTGGTATATATTCGTTTAGTTCTAAAATACACCTATAATAAAATTAAAATAGTTTTTATCAAGTTTAAAATAGCTTATGCAGTGAAAATAATCACTTTTAATAATCTTCAGGTTTTATTATAAAAATGTTGATGTAGAACTAAGAATAATATATGTTTTTAATAAAAACTTGATTGATATAATCTTATAAGATTGTGATACCAAGTGTAAAACCAATACAAATTATTTTAGGGGAGGAGGGGGGAATAAGATTTTTAGCAAAATTGTTTCTTCAAAAATAAATGTAACTTATTCTTTTCAAAAATTCAAATGGCACCTACTTTATTTCCAAACCAATATTCAAAATTAAAAGAAAATATTATTTTAAAATTCCTTTGTTATTTCACATTTTCAACTCTGATGCATACATTTTTCTCATAGACTTTCAGTGTTGCACATAAAGAGTTTGCGCCGGATATATTCTGGTTGTGTGATATATTTATGAGGCCATGAAAGGTCATCTTTTTCAAGATTACACTGCGATGCCCTTGCCCACAAGATAAAATAGTTTTTCTGTTCATTTAATGTTTCTGTAAATGTAGTCTTTATATCATCCACTTTGTGTGTGTGTGTATGTGTGTGTGTGTTAGTGAAGTGTGGTGATCCCTAAGAGACCTGATAAAGCCAAAGTTTGAAGTACATGTTAATTTTTCTAAGTTGTTATATTAAAATAGATATAATGTTGATACGCCATCTGTTTTCCATATCACGTTTAGGGTAGGCTTACATATTTTTACAGGCATGTTTGATCACATGGTTGGTGTGATTACTGACCAAGCTAAAAGCCCTAGGTTCAATCCTAGCCATGGGTACTAAATGTTGTAGCTTTAATATTTGCAGTTTTCTGTATTTCTTTTATTTATTATTATAAATCCCTCACGGCGTTGCCCGTGACCTACTGTGGTATAAGAATTGTATAAAGTCCCCCCCACACACAACAATGGTTTAGAATTACGGTCGATTTCGTACAAATTTTTTTACCGAGGAAGACGCTGCATATTTTTATCACAGTCATGTCTGAAACGTAATTCTAAACCAGATTAACAATATTTTCTTCAAAAATTTGTTCATAATAGCTTAATTATTAAAAATTTAAAAATCTGGCTTCGAAGTGCATTCTCCCTTCAGTCCACATATGTTAAAAATTTAAGATCTCAGCATGCCGTAATTTTGGCTGGGCATCGCACACAAACAAACACACAGACAATCACTTCCTTTTATTATTATAGATTATTACTACTGTATAATCATTAATAGTACCATCATCATTCATTTGGCATATTTAACATGCACTTTCTGAACCAAATTATTGTATTAGTAGAAGACTTACAAACTAGATTAGTTTCAGTTTGATGTGGCAGTGGCTTGTTGCCAAGGTATGCCAGGTTTTTTCAAACTGTATGACCTACCTGTATTGTTACTTACTCTCATTTGGAAATTAATTGGCCAACTATCAACATTCTCATGTGATCTGTTTACAAAATACTCTATGTATGGTTAGACAAATTGGGTCTTAGTGGTTGAGATCATAGCACAGGTACAGATTTCACAGTCATATTGTTTGCCATTTTTAAACTGGTTAAAATATATTGGGAGGTCTCTGGTAGAAAGATGATTGTTTTTCAGTGTAGATCAAATATTTATTTTATTAACATTACGCATGATACATGTGTACTTTTTAAATAAATCTGGGAATCTCTGACCAGTGTAATATAAATCAAAGAAACCAAATTAGTTAATATAAATTCATAAGCCTGTGCAGACATCTTAGTAGGGCCAAACATTATATTGGGCCCCCTTTTACACAAGAATGACCTTTACAGTCAGAATATGTGTATTAAAACCATTGGGAAGTAGACACAATAATGACACATACTTTTGGTTTTCTGGTGATTATTGAAGTTAAAGATGGAAGCTTTTTATATAATATATGGAGGTGGAGCGGACCACGACTCTGCTACTAGAAATACTAGTATCTTGGTTACTACAGTAGCCCCATGGCTTCTTTGGTGCTGACTGACAGCTCACAGCTGACTTATGACAGTCGAAATTTAGGTATATACCTACATTTTGATTGTCAAAAGTGACAGCTGCTAAACACGTGTCTTTGCAGATCATCTGGTTCGGCGTAGGGATACGTAATTTGGTCTGGTAGCTTTTTAAAGCTGTCAATTGTCAGCTGTGAGCTGTCAGTCAGCACCAAAGAAGCCGTGGGGCTACTGTAGTAAGTAAATCTGTCCTGGAAGCACGGCTGTCAATTACTAACTTATATAAGTTCCATGGAGATCCCAACCGGTCTTGAACTACAGAACTCCACATAACTTTCACAGCTACCAGCTCCTACATGCTATCGTGATCTCGGCGTCTCTTCCCGTGATCCTTTTGATCAATAGAACAATTCATGGAGCTGGACCATTGTCCAAGGAGGTTTGAGTTAATGCTTCATTAACGATCATCAGTTGAATAAGTGTGTTCAGAGCCTTAACCGGGTCTCTGCCAAATAGTTATGTTTTACCATTAGGTAGGGCCTACTATGATCTATTAATGACACCTCAGTGACTTTCAGCACTTCCTGACTAGTATTACAAGATAATAGATGTGATGTTACATACAAATAATTATATTCTAATCATACTAATGTGGTAAGGTGGAAATTAGTAGAAATGTAGGTAGGTACCTATGCATTTGTGTGTAGGATAAGTCCGGGAAAACATTTAGGTAAATACATCCACAAAACAGCCATCCAGTATTTATATCATAAAATGAATATTAATGTATAGAATACAGAAGGTTAAATTTGAAAATAAAAATAAAAAAATCACTAACAACCTAACTTGACCTATTTTGGATAGCATTTTCATATGTTTCAAAATATTCTACCTCAATTTTAACAAGTGAGGTAAATAGTTCAGAATTTCAACTAGTCACAATAACTTTGATAAATAGCTCAGTAACAAAACATAATATTGTACATTTTTATGCCCAATACAAATGTTAATAATTACTGTAGTTAAAAAAAAAGCTTTTAACATCACTACCGTATTTCTGAAAACAATCAAAAATATACTCTTTAAAAATATAAACATTCATGCTATAGAGAATATGAGCAACAATACTTTAAAAAAAGAAACGAACTTCCAAGCTTATTGGCCTATAGAGCCTCCTCCAAAGTTTTGCCAAGGTCAGCTGGGATCTATTTTCTAAAACATCTAATCTTAGGGCCTGTAGTGTACATAATTCAAAATATTTTAGTCTAGTTTTAATTTTAAAATATGTCTTTATAAAAGTTTTTTCCGCCGCTAAATTTCTACCTACACACTTAGATTGTATGAAATATGGATGGAATAGGGGCGAGGTAATGTAAGCTACCCAAATTTGCATGGAGGAAACAATTTTATGAAATTGTTCTCTTAGTACACCTAAATTAACTTGACATTTTTATCGCATGTTTCCACTGGCGCTAAGGTTTTATTAAAAACACTCTATAAATGAATTATCTAAGTGCCTAAAACTATCAAATAATAATAAAAACGGGAGATGGGGCGGAAACCTACGTGCTAATCTCAACAAATTCAGTTGAAATCCATTAATCGGTTAATAAGTTGTTTATGAAACACGATGCAAAAAAATATATGTTTAAATGGGATCAAACGTAATACTCTATTATCAACGGGGTAAATGCGAAGTATGATGCATAACGAGAAACCGTAGTATAGTGATGGGCAGAATCGTGTAAAAGTAGTCGAGTACATCGATTCTGCAGCTGCACTCGATTCTTTTGGAAATACTCGAGTAAAAGTAGTCACCCTGTTATTCTTTTATTTGCTCTTTTTCTTTATCTTCAGGTATAATATACCTTATGGGTTGGTAATGTTTACCGTGTCATTTTAATATAATACCTTTTCTCCCATAAAGCTCATTTTAAAATAATAGACGCTTTGCAACGTTAAACTCAACCTTAATGGTTAGACTGTTTCCCATATTATTTCAATACAAAATACCCGAAGGTGTATAGCCCAGAATCGAAGATCAAGTTAAAAAGTATTCGACTCACATTTCCGATTCTTTTAAAAAATAGTTGGTCAAAACTACTCTATTCTTTTTACTCTGTGATTCTATCTCCACGCTCACAAATAAGAAAACAGTTTTCTTAATATATAAAACTATAGTGAACAATATAAATAAAAATAAATTCATTAAGTTTAAAAAATGTGATAAGAAATATACCTAAAGATTCGTTGATGATCCTCTTAAAATGTGAATATTACGTTTATAACATGACTTCATTTGAAATTAGGTTTCAAGTTTTATTCCTGTATATCTGTACATGTTTCACAACCCTCTGTACTCGAGTAATAAGGTTCAATCGATTGTTATTGGAAATGTATTCGACAGTATCTTTCCCTCTAAAATACTCGACTACTTTTACATGAGTATTCGATTCTTTTAAAAAAGAATTGAGCAGGGCCGGCTCGTGTATAGGCACTGCGGAAATGCAGCAACCCTTATTTCCACTTGATATTATCGATAACATTTAATATAATGAGTCCTTTTTTTCTTTAATTCATTCTTTATTTTTGTAGTACAATATATATTCCTTAAGCTTAATGTCAGTACTTCAATAGCCATCCCCCAGTTTATGAAAAAGAATACAACAATCTTTGTATGGAACTGTATGCTTCACAGTGCCAGTGACGTGGTGTTTGACTGTTGTGAGCATGCGCACATAGGAGGAGGGAGGAGAGGAAGGTGGGACTGCAAGGTAGAGAGAGTACTGTTGCTCTCGCAGTGCCGGCTCTGGCGTGATAGTGGAAGTTTTTTAATTAGCGTGTGTTGTGCTTAAAAACCGTGTACCATATTCTTGAATGTGATAAAGTGTAGAAGAGTGTAGCATTAGATTATTATTCTGCTTCCAGATATTCTAATTGATTCAGTTTTTTTTTTCAGTTCTTTTATTTATCAGAAAGACTAAATGCGCTTGCAGTACTTTCAATTGAGAAAAATTTCCTCAATTGTCATGCAAAGCTCAAGGAGAAAATTATTGAACTTTTTGCGCAAATTAAAACAAGAAGAATGGATTTCATTTTTAAATGAATAGATCAAGCTTGAACTTTAATGATTTAAGTTAAAGTAAGTAAAAAGTGTTTGGTTTTTTTTGTTAAGATTTAATCAAGTTCCTGAATAAATTTTCTTTTTATACGTGATTTTTTCCTTTTACACAATTTTAAAACAAAGGCTAAACATTTTCTGGAGCAGCACCCCCCACTAAGTTTAGCTACGAGACGCCACTGGAATCGAGTAGTTTACTCGATTCTTATAAATATTCGACTCTGCCCATAACTACCGTAGTAGTTCCAAATGAGCAGGTCTGCGTGAGTGCTGCTCTCTAAAAAGATAGCTCAAGTACAGCTTATTAGTATTCATTCAACCACCTAGATGGCAGCAACTGTCTATCCAAAAACTTAGTTTCTTCTTTGTCACGGCAGGGATGAGAACCCTGAGCATTGCTTAAAAGGATTATGTACAATCCACACACAAAAAAACCTTTTTCTTTTCGTGGTGTTTTTACATCGATCTTTAAAAAAAAAGTATCACTTTGAACATAGAGGAAAAAGCTTATTTTAAATAATTAAGTTATTAAGTTGCCTGAGATAGGATTAGCCTAAGAGTTTTGGAAATGATTTACATAAATTCTCAAATCTAGCTTGAAAAAATGGCGTACTAATCGTCCCTCAGACCTACCTCGGAGACTCCATCGATCGGGCCACTTCCATAGTTTTGCACCGGCCGGTTGTCGAACCGGGGTATGGAAGTTAAATGTCATGTCCTTTTTCCCCACATTTATTTTTTCTCCTGATGTCTCCCCTATCCTGTGTTTGTCCTTTAATGTACTTGTCCTTACTGCATTTCTGTACTAACCTTGTTTTTCACAGTCTGTCCACAAGTAGTCAGTACTAGTATTTCTGAACCCACCATTAATTTTATTGACACTATTCTTTAGATTTTTCAACGCCAGATGGGCAGATACTGCCCACTGCATAAGTTTATTTTATTTTCACGCCAGGCTTACGTGTGGAATTGTCATCGTAGCCCCGGTGGTGTACAATTATTTTCTCCGACCGACCCCGGCGACTTGCTCGTCCAGGGTCTTTTCTTTATTTTCTTTTTGGTTTTGTCTACATCTGGTTCTTTATTCATCTATGTTTTCTTTTCCCTTCCATTCATTTGTACAGTTGTATGTTTTTAAGGTCCTTGTCGACCACACACAGGCGACAGGACCGGTTTCTAATTATTTTCCGCTCATGACTCTTTTGCAAACATATTATCAGCCTGTCAGGGCGCTACATGTTTTCTTGTTTAATGTTATTATAAGTTAAGTGTTGATCAACGATCAAGAGCCGCTCGGGGATTGGTGCTCTTTATTTGTATTCTCTGTGATAAATGTTTTACATATAAAATATGTTTTGTGTTACAACAAAATCAAATCCATGTAAACAAACAAACAAACAAAAGAATAGGAATTTTGGCAAGTTAACGTTTCTCTTAAGTCTTAAGCTAATGCTTGGGCCAAGTGTATTAATATAATGTTATCACTTACGATAGGTACAGTACCTCTATTCTTTAGAACTTAGTATATCCTCCGATTTTGTTTCTTTTTGCTTGAAGAATCCAGACTTTGTTGAAGAAACATAATAAGTTATAAAAAAAACCTTCCCTACTAATTCTAAACTCATTTTTATTAAACACGCTTTGATATCCTCTTTGTGAGATTGTTTAGTAAGCTATGTTCAACGTTTAGTTACCGAGACTATATTTTGCACATGTTATCAATGTTTGAATACCCGTACTATCATTATTATTACATAATATGTCTCATACAGGCATCAAGTGGAGAGGAGGGTAGTATAGGGGGGCTGAGATGTCATTTAATAACGTAATAGAATACCCGCTTCGGCGTCCATATGGTCTAACGCGCCACTTTTTCAGTAGACTAGACTGCCAATGGTGGGGAGATTGAAGTTCGAATCTCAGTCGGACGTATTGAGGGTGTTTTTTCCTAAATGATTTTCCCACTGTCCTTCTACGCATATGTGGGTGCATTTTCTATAAAATACAACCTTCCTAATCCATAAAACCACTTGCGTAATTAGTAGATAAGCGTATAACCCGAACGGCTAGTAAGACGCAGGATATATATATATATATATAAAACCATTAATCGTGTTTCTAAGTCTTTTTAAGAAGGGCTGAAGCCCTTTGTACACCACGTTGCTTAAATCTTTCCAAACTTGTAAATTTAAAAAAAACGGGCAAGCGTTGGTTTTGTGTTTGTAGATATGTAAGCGCTTTAATCAACACCAAACTCGTTTGATATTTCGATTTTTTCTTTTAACAATCGAATGGACTTTAAATAACAAAGCTTAGCCTTGATTTCTGGTAGCTTATTAGTACAAATAGAAGTTTTAGTACATTTTAAAAAGACAAGTAAGATTTGCTATCACTGAGTAGTGAGTGGGTAGATCGTAATAATATACCCGCGGTTGATGAATTAATGTAATCCACGCTACATGCAACGTAAACTTTTGTTTTTCTCTCTTTTGAGTCGTAAAGTCGTCGAAGGCGTTTTGTGTCGGTTAAAAGAGGCTATTTTCATGGTCTGTGATGCCATGAAAAAGACAAGAACTACAAACGCGTTTATAGTTTTTACCACATTGTTAATAGAATTAGTTAATATTCCCACCCTTACTCTCCGTTCCCCTTCCGAAACAAAACCCCACACTTGTGACATGTGAATATTTAAACACGAGGTTTTCGCTAAAAACTGTTTTAAATGTTGGTTTTTTAATCGATAAACATCTTGGGTTGATTTTTAATCTATCTTAGAACAATGTTTTTATGTTGGTTTGCATCTTTATATAATTAGATCAGAGGGACCTTGCTAGAACTGATGTCGCCCCAATTGTTTGACAATGAGGTAAATCATAATAATAATAATAATAATAATAATATTTAGCACCGCGTCTTACTACCCGTTCGGGTTATACGCTTTAAGTACTAATTACTCTAATGGATTAGGAATTGGGAAGGTTGAATTAGAGGAAGTGAACCTGCATTTGCGTGGAGGGAGAGTGGAAACCCATTTAGGAAACCCCCCAGTTCACCCGACCCAGATTCGAACCTCGATCTCCCCGTCCTCAGCAGTCGAGCTCAACATGACAAGCGCGTTAGCCAACTACGCCACCGAGGCGGGTGACAATGAGTTAAACGCTCTTATGAGGAGAAGGGGGAAAAGGAATTAGAGAAACTTCCCTTCCCCTTTGGTATATAACTAGAGATACATGCGTTAACGTTTACATTAGTTTACGTAAATTGGGCATCTATTTATAAAAAAAACACACCTTAAAATAGGATTATTCACTAATAAAATTTTCATCCACAATGGTGGTAACTCAGATTTATAGGTCAAGATAATGTACAGTAGCCCCATGACTTCTATGGTGCTGACTGACAGCTCACAGCTGACAGCTATAAGCTTTGAAAAGTTACCAGATCAAATTATGTATCCCTACGCTGAACCATATGATCTGCAAACACATGTGTTTAGCAGATGTCACTTATGACGGTCAAAATTTAGGTATATACCTAAATGTTGACCATCAGAAGTCAGCTGTGAATGTCAGGCAGTACCAAAGAAGCCACGTGGTTACTGTAGTCTGGTTTTGCCTGTGACGGAGAGGGTGGGGTTAGAATCCTGGAAGAGTAGACTGAATATTTTTTCCCTCTCTAAACTGTTTCTTACTTTCTCTATCCATATATGAGTTTATATTTCCTCTTATTTATATCTTTATCATCCTTACTCCTTCTACTCAGTTTGATATAATTTATGCGTAGGCCTACAACCCGTTAGGGTGAAAATACTCAATAGAAACAATACATATATTTAAAAAAAGCGTGCAAAGTTTAATCGACAGGAGTGCAATCTTTCTGTATTAATGTAGGAGTGTAGGGGGACGTGAGAAGAGGTGTTTTTTGCAGTTTTTATAGCAACCATTTTTTTTGTCAAAAGAAATCAAATATTTCCTTAGTAGAAACGTAAAGATTAATTTTTTCCCATGATGATATCAAAAGTTTTTAAATATCCGTCAAGGATATAGTGGAATTTAGTGAAAACTTTTTCTCTTCATTTAAAAAGTTTGTCATCTAGTACCGCTATGCTCATGACAGATATTCAACAAATGTTGATATCACCGTGCGAAGAAAATTAAACTCTATGTTTATACTGAAGCAATATTTAATTTATTTTGGCCTAAGAATATTTTTTTTTCTAAAGGTAGTTTTGTTGTGTTTCTTGACGACGTGAAGATAAGAATAAATACACATTTGATTGTTTGCGTCTCCCTTTTGTTCCTCCAAACTATCCCCCTTCCTGCAAGTCAACAATTACGTGATAGTGGCGTAGAACTGCATTGCTCTGATTGGTTGACATGGATAAAATTATAAATAGAATTAAGGTGGAATAGAATTCAGCCCGAGTTTATGTCTTTAGTTTGGAGGTTTATATAAAACTATCAATCCCGCAAAGCGTTGCCCATGACCCACCATGGTATAAGAGTCATATAAGTCCTCCCCCCCTCTTTACCATCATCCCCGATTTCAAATGGAAACGCTATCTCTGAAACGTAATTCTAAACCAGATTAAAAACATTTTCTTCAAAAGCTTGTTAAAAATAGCCTAATTAAAAAGCTAATTATAAATTTTAAAATTCTGATTCAAGGTGCATTCGGACCCCCTCCGTCCATCTATGTTAAAAATTTGAGATCTCTGCATCTCGTAGATTTGGCTGAGCATCGCACACAAACAAACAAACAAACACACAGACAAACACTTCCTTTTAATATTATTTAGATAATCAATCATGTTTCTGATACATATGTAAGAAAAAATGGTAAGCATATTATATTGGTTGACTTGACCTGCGATAAGAGGAACAATTTGTAGGTTTTATTTCCATTGCATCTCTCTACCCATCCAGACTCTCCGCGTGTTTACACCAATGGGCAGTGGCGTGTCCTGGAATGTTGCTAGGGAAAGGAGGGATTAGTTCAGAATATAGCCGTGATTTATTCTCATAACTTAATAAATACTTACTGGTCTATGTGTGGTTGATCGAACGGTGAGAACATCAGAAGTACAGATTTAGCTAGCTCTGCTTACCCTGGCCACACTATGTGACACGACATTACACGACACTTAATGGAGTGTGCCTACGGTTAACCAAAGTTTAAGGTATAGAATATTTACCCGCATTTGCACGGAAGAAGTGTTGGAAACAATCTAAAATAACCCGACGGGTAATTTGGCCTAATCTTATCCTAGAGATTAAGTGGCCATCTTCTACATAAATAAGATTATCTACATTCCCTAAAGCAAATTTGTCGATGCACCACTGTTATTGTATATTAATAAAATGAACGAAACAAATACAATATTTTACTCAGTCTAAACATCGTAACAGGTTGCACTCGAAACGTTTGATCAAGTTTTAGGCTAGCATCATAGTGAAAGAAAATAATCATTTTGCTTGTATTGTCACAAAAACTTTAAATGATGCCGTAAGAAAAGTTTTGGTTCCAAAAAGACAAAGTTGTGCTAGAGTTGTGGGATGTAGAAGGGACGTTAATAAAGTGAAAGTTCCGGCAGGAAGAGGAACATAAAGAATCTTAATTCAATAAGCCATTCTGTCTCTTAAAGCTTTTGAACTAATTAAGGGATTTCGACAAAATATAGGCTCTCTATGAAGATATCTTTCATTTATATTTTTGATCCTTCTTTGGGTATTCAAATGGTAAGAAAACCTAAACCACAAATAACTAATTTTTTGGCACTTTAAAAGTAGGTCTTCATCGATCAATGAGTTGCACTTAACAATTTTAGTATATACATGTATGTATGTATACACATACATGTAATGTATCTGTATGTATACAATGTATATATACATATATATGTAATGTAATGTATATACATTACATTATGTAAATACATATGTATATATACATATATGTAATGTATTGTATATATATATACATTACATATATATGTATATATGTGTATACATACATATATGAAGAGCCTAGGGGAATAACCTGATAAGTCACATTAATGAAATTTTACAGGAGACTATTTTGAAAGTTTCAAGACTCGTGCAGACTTTTCCTTTCATGATTTTTTATGCTTCTAGCTTTCATATTGTGTCATGTTAATATTATAACACATTATTCGCTGGTTTGAATGCATTACTCCAAAAAACACTTTTTCATACTTGATTTTTTACAACAAGCTCAACCTATAAATGGGAAAAACCTGATAAGTCCAGGGTTTATCAAGTTTTTCCTATGTTTTTCCTATGACTACTTAAAGAATAGAATAAATTGTTTCTTTAAACATATTAGGGCGTTTGTTTTATTTATATGAGGATTGGGTGGGAGGGTAATTAGGCGAGTGAGGAGGGAATCATTGTTTAAATTGCATTTTATTTATTTTACAAAGAATGTCAGTATTGTAAGCTTACAAAAACTATGTTCACAATTAATCTTCAAAACATTTTCTTAAGCAAGAAGTTTTTTCACCAGTCTTCTAATGAGGCAGATGATCAAAGTAAGTTTGAGTTTCACTGCAGCAAAATCGTTTAAGATGTTGTAGATCATTGTACTTCTCGGAGGTAATTTTAAGGAAACCTTAAAAAAATGAATCAATAAATAAAATAATGTAGATATGCCTTAGCTAGGTTACTCCTTTAATCTTTATGATTATTTCATGTAACAAATTATTGTCAAAATAACACAAAACTCTTATTAAATAAAACTTGTCTATTAAAGTTTAAGTTATGAAATAATTCTAACATACCTTCGTAATGTGAAAGATGGCAGGATCATCTCGCCCTCTCTCAAGTCATGTTCTGTCAGCAGAGTAGTTCACTTTTTACTTGGTGGAACCAAGGAAGCTTGCTCGTAGAAACCATTGTAGCTCATTCGAAACCTGACCAAGGCTGCATGATCTCGTGTTATCTCCAGCTCCCGTACAGGCCTGGAGTGAAAAGGAAGTTTTTTCTTGTAGATGTGGTCCAGATGGGCTGACCATCCTTTGATGATTTCAGGTTGCTTTACAACATTTATGATCTCAAAAGGTGAAGGAAGTCACCGTGCATCTCGGAATTTTGATACCAGTCCTTGGCTAATTCAGCTTCTTCTCCCTGGTCGATCAAACCTATGTTCTTATCGCATTCTAAGTACGAATGCCCCCTTATGAGGAAGACTACCTTTACGTAATCCAGTCGCTTTTCATTGTGCACCAAATGATGGAAGAATGTTAATGCAGAGACATTTTTATTTTGGCCTCCGCATGAGTCGCAAAAAATCTCAAGATTTTTGATTTGTGGATCCATAAAGTTGTATAAAAAGTGATGCAAGAATGAACAGACCACATCTGCTCCTTTCCACCCAATGGTCTCAGGGTGCATATAAAAATAACTTTCTTCTGTTGCAAGCACGTGGATATTGAATACGAAAACAAATAATTGCCGGCGATAGTAAACATCATCGGTCTTAATGTTTGGGCATGGAAAGTTTTTACTGTAGTCCATAGATATTGCAGCCTTTAGAGGGTTTTTCATACACTCTTTCTTAGCTTTCCTTTTCCTATCGTAAAACACTTGCTGCTTTTCCAGGTGGAGCTGGTATTCTGTTTAAAGTGTCAAAAGTTCAAAACGAAGCACATTCTTTCTTTCTTCTGTAGCTGTTGCCGCTACATCCTTCCTCATATTTTACTTATACTCATCACAGGAACTACAAGTATTGCACCATGGGTAGCCGAAACTGATATTAAAGTCAACGTTGAAGATTGTACGATATGTTTCATAAGATATTTTTTGTTCTGGAAACTTTTCCTTGAACATTTCAAACATTTTTCATATGTTCAAGGATTCAGGTAGGTGCTTTTTCTTAGTTTTTTTTCAAACTATAATGGCTATTTCGTGCTTGAAATGAATTTATATGGTGGTGAATCCCATTACGGGTTTCATCATTCAATGCGTGAGGGCTTGTTTTGTGTTTCCCTCTCTTGTCTCGCTGGACTTTGCCTTCTCGCTTTAGAGACTGTAGTAAGTAGTTTAGCTTATCCTTTCGAATCCCGTGTAACTACAGGAAAGCTGACTTGCAAACAGGTATTTCTTGAACACTTTCAACAATGCGGACACAAAATATGTAGGGAGCCTCACGAAAATTTGCCTCCTCATCTTTCCCCGGTCGTTTACGCTGCACTGGGACCACTGTTATTAGCCCACTAAGATACAGATTAATCTCATCATGGCTTAGAAATTCATTCATGTTATTGATGATACATTTCTTACTTTTGTCACTTAAAACATCAAAACACTTTTTTCTACACAAGGTATTTCTTGAACACTTTCAACAATGCGGACACAAAATATGTAGGAAGCCTCACGAAAATTTGCCTCCTCCTCATCTTTCTTCGGTCGTTTCCGCTGCACTGGGACCACTGTGACTAGCCCCCTAAGATACATATTAATCTCATCATGTCTTAGAAATTCATTCATGTTCTTGATGATACGTTTCTTACTTTTGTCACTTAAAACATCAAAACACTTTTTTATAGACTTAAATGGTTCTCCTGTTTCATGTGATTGCAATCTCAAGAGCTTACTTGCATCTTTGACACGGCCAAATTGTCTTCTCTTCTTTGTCAGCTTCTGCTTTGAAATACTATTTCCTTTGTCACAACTCGAATCACTCTCTTGTAAATCCATTGTTATTGACCAGAATAAAACGCACTAAATAAGTTTCTAGATTAACTTTAAATAAATAAAATTACAGTCTACATAGATGCTGGCATAGCCCTGACACAAACATTCACAAAATTATGCCAAGCAAACAGGTTATTAGAGATGAGCAAGAAATCGGTGACAAGGATATTTTTAATATTTGTTGGTCACCGTCACTCACAATGGTTCTATAGCAAAAGAAGTAATGATACAAATATCAGTGGTCGGTGTAGACAAGAGATTTGCTTGCCATACGGCGACAGCTGAACACTCTGAATAACAAGAGCCACGACTGTCACAAAATATTGGTTGGTGATAAGGTGGTCCACAGGTGGCGGTCAGTAGCGATTTAATATTGTACTTTACTCTCATGTTTCAATAAACATTCTTTGATAAAAAATCTGCTACTTGATTGGTTTTGTAAGTGGAGGCATATTAACTACGAAAAAAAGTTGTAAGATTTCCTGGACTTGTCAGATTATTACCCAGTTTTGTATGGACTTATAAGCTTTTTCCCCTGTACTGGTATTTTAATATTGTAAATATATCTGGACTCCTCATGTTTTTCCCCAGTTTGATGAAAAATTCGTAAAATATGGCGGTTGAACTAATAGATGGCATTGAAATCAGAAAATCGAAGATTTTGGACTTATCCTGTCTTTCCTCTAGACTCTTCATTTGTTGAAAAATAACTGTGATTATAGGAAACCATCGATTCTAAGACGCACCTCGTTTTAAGAGACGTTCAGAGGGGGGGAAATGTGCGTCCTAGAATCAAAGAAATACGGTATCCTCAGTTCCAAACTCAACTTGCTGGCGAGCAGTAACCTCTTCTTTTTTAAATCTTCCTCGACCTAGTTTCCTAGGTACGGTAGGCATCCTTTATCAGCAGACAACTGTCTTAGGTTAGTGAGAAAAAAATTACATAAATGGGATTATGGTTGAGCTATAGTTAAACTTAAAAAGTAGAAATAATATACATATTTTAATGTTTTGATTTGAGCAGTTTTCTACGAATTTGGTGTGTATTGCACCTTAATGGTTTTGCAGTGAAAAAAACATGTTATATGAGAAAAAGTGTAGAAGCCAGACTAAGCGGGGTCCCTCCCAAATAACAATATTGTTTTTCTCATGACCACGCAGAACTAGTTTTACCCCGTTTATGAACCCAAATATGTCATTTTCTCTGTTTTAAATATAGCATACAGCCGTATTAGATTCTTAATATATTATTATTAATATTTTAGTTTAAATTGTTTTATTTTGTAGAAAAAGGTGTCTAAGATCAAGCATTAGCTCCAGCGGTATCCATCAAAGTGTTTACGGCAAACAAAGGCAGTAATTTAGGCAACCCCGCAGACACATGTCAGCTCTCGCAAACAACGCACAGTCACGCGCGAACCTCCCCTGTAGCAAACCGTCTCACCCCCTCACTCCCACCGTCTGCCCACCCCCACCCTCCCTCAATGTTTTCTTGAGTTGGCGGCCCTGCGGTTCATTTAGCGGGGTAAGGTTGGCCGCAGTGAGGGGAAGGTCAGCCAGGTGAAGTGACCCCAAGGGAAATCAACCCCTGGTCCCTGGCAAAAGGATGCTGCTGCTGCTGCTACTGGGTGCTTATTTTGCTTCCCTTCCAACCCCCTAACCAACACACACCCCCACACCCCTCTTCTTCAACCATCTTGGAGCGAGGCAAGTCGTTTGTTTATTCCGTGCCAACATTTGTTGTATCTGGAGAAAATTCCCCCCACCCCCACCCC
>CABFOW010003965.1:31294-43806 GCA_902141385.1 Timema californicum
GCCAGGCCTCCACCGTGGTTCGGATTCCACGTTAAACTGTAGGTCCTCCATTTCATCTCACAATCACCCTACCATTACACATTAGCGTAAGTGCGTATAACCCGAACGGGTAGTAAGACGTGGTGCTAATAATAATAATAATAATAATAATAATATATTATATTGGTCCCTTTCACTCTTTCATGCACCTTCTTAGGCAAGTATACCTAAAAGTATAAAATAAGTTTTTTTCTAAATGAATGGTTTCTCGACCAGGTGTTGCAGAAATAATCCTAAGGACGCAGACAAAGCTGAGCCTCAAGTGTATGGCAGCAAAGGCAGTGAAAACATACAACTTAACCTACGAAGGACATGTCCCCCGGTCTTTGGAGAGCTTCATTGAGCTACATGGTCCTGGCGTGAAGCAAGGGTAGCATCATTAAAAAGACGGTAGATGGAAATAAGTAGGGCTGTGATCATAACAATGAACTCGTGTTGATTGATTTTTTTTATTATTATTTTTTTACTTTAATGCCATTTTTATGTTTATTGGCAACTAGTCTAGAGTGGAAGGCTAGCTATAAACTGGCAGAGTTTCATTCAAATCTACATGGAAACATTTTGGGGAGCCACGTGTTTAAAAATCACCGCTCAGTGTATCCAGACAAAACTACCGTAAAATGTTCAATTTTTTGAATTTTTTTCCTCCAAGACTATTATCAATTAATCTTTCTTAAAGTGGTCCCTTATTTATACTGATAACTCATAATTTACAACAACTTGCTAATCATTTTGGAAAACGATCGTTCTTGTTGGCACAGTTTTGTTAAATAAAAGTATTTTTCAACGAATCTACAATACTCATTTATTTATTAACTATCAATATATTTTTTTACCTCATGTCATTGATAATTTTAATTTGTTTATTGATAATTGGGGTGTGCAAGGACTTGTCTATTTAAGTTCAAATCTTGCATTCATATTTGTTCTAACTGAATTAAAGTTTTTTTTAAGATACAAAATTTTTGTGAGTTCTTAAAGTTCCTACATTTGTCCCCATTCAATTAAACAAGGCTTTGTTATTTTAACTATCTATATTTTTTTTGTAAATGTTCACACTACTATAACTATTTTTCAAGTGTTTTTTTACTCTGTGTGTGTGTTTTTCAATAGAAAGAAACTCTAATCCAGTTTTTCATAATCGAGTGATGAAATATGGATTATTTACATCATAATTTTGTTGATTGTGTAAAGTGAATGTTTTGTTTATTTAATACCAGAATATATTTATTAATTGAATTAAAAAATATTTTCACTCCTCTTGAAGAGTTTCTAAAGGACAAAATATAGGTCAAAGGATTGGGTGGTAAAAGTCAACTTTCTTAAAGGCCTGCCGGTGGCATGTTGTTAACATATGAATTGTTTTTTACATGAAAATCTATGTAATTTATCATGTATCATGCAACAATAGTCACCGTGTTGAAGTTAAGCGGTAAAGAGCACACCATATGTTGTGTTGATAATAAATTATTTCATATATTCTATTCTATTTGTTACATATCATCCAAGGGTGCGATTATAAGCTATGGGACGGTTTTATAAAGGTGGTTTAGGTTATAAAAAAAAACAAGTGTGGCTTATCCTCTTGTCAATATAGTAACAATTACTAGACAAGAATTGTAACTAAAAATATATTAACATATTTTAAGCACATTTTGGGATTTGCAACGGCTTAAAATAAAGCCTTATTGATATGGTCTAACTTGGTTTGATTCGAGTTATTGAATTGAATAATATAAAATTCGAATTAATATTTATATTATCAAAGGTTCGCAGGCTCCTTGTTTTCACACATCCCTGATAATTCTTATGCAATGATTAAATAGATTACAACATTTTACAATGCCAAATATATATCACTTTTTTTTTTACATCCATTACTGTTTTCCGTCTGTGGCAGGGTCAATTTGGTAAAATGCCTCCATCTCTTTCTGTCCTTCCACCAATCTTCCTCCCTTACTCTTGTCCATTCTTCTCTACTCCTTTCTTTTCCTTGATTTTCTCTCCAAACACTAAATCCATCATTCTAATTTCATTTACCAAACTCCATTTCTTCTCCAGTTTGTCTCACTTGTGCTTCCGGTCATTGTACCAATATTCAATGTTCTTATTCATAGCTTATGCTCATCTCTATTTTCTGTCCAGAATTTCACTTTATGTGTTTGGTTTTGTCCACCGGCTTATCAGCTTACTGTGACCTACACCTGAGTAGTGGGGTTGCCGCCTATAGGTTCTCAAGTAAACCTGTTTTTTTTGTGTAACCCTCACACCTCCGTTCCACCAAGCCGGGAGCCAACTGCCCAAGCCCTATTCCAAGCTGGTTGGTTTTGGCTCTGATCATCTCCTACACCTGACCTGACTACTGTTAAAGTTAACCCCCAACCTCCACCAGGTTACTCAGGCCCTGGGGTACACCACTTGGTGGTGAGATCAGGATCGAGAAGGAGAGGCTAAATTGTTACTGTGCATTGCGCTTCACTACCCCACTGGTACTCACTATTATGTACTATATGAAATTTGATCTCATAATTTTTAATTTTTTATACGTGTATAAAAGTTTAATAGATTCCTTAGTACCAAAAAACTAGTGAAAATAACCCTCACATATCAAAAAATAGTATCAAAAGAAATCATGATAAATAACACAATAACTTTTATTTCAACTTGAAAGACAATAGTTAAGTATTTTATTGAGAAATTGCACTCATTCACAACACGAAAATGAAGCAGCCAAAATAATAAGCTATCACAAGATGTAGCGCGCTGAACCGTAGGTAGCGCATGTGCTCGGAACATGGGCAAAGATTATGATATACTCTTATCTATCTACTTGGTCATTCTAGTTGACTCCATTTCTTAGACTCGAATCAATGCTAAAATATTAGATATTTGTCAATCTTGGCACCATTTTCATAATTTACAATTTGTGTTATTTTTAACAACCCTTGTATTATATAACTTTCTTGTTTAATTGTTCGTTAATAAACACGTTTTTAGTAAGAAAGATAGTTACAACCTTATCATGAAAGAAAAAAAAGTTGGAACGACTGATTTTCAGAGTTAATATTTTCTATTTCCTTTGCCTATTGTTTATTGTTTGTATTGTATGATTACATTTTTATGATTGCAAACAAATTTAACTTGAACTCTTACATCCTTGAACCTAATAATATATTTTGATTTGTGTGAAGTTCCTCTTTCCCAAGTAATCTTTTTCATTTCAATTCTGATTTTTATCAAATTTATACATACTAAATTTACTTTAGAAAATAAAAATGGAAACAAAAGGTTAACTTTTTTTATTAGAGATGGGCCACTCGAATCCACCGAATCCTGACAAGTATTTGAGATTCGAGGATTCAGTGTTTTACTGGATTCGATAATCGAATCTTTCACCTCATAAACAAAGCATAATATGTTGAATTCAAAAATTACTTAGTTAGGCCTACTTGAAAAGCACAACTTAATACGTAATATTTATTTTGTCGGACAAAAGAGATTAGCATGAATATAATCTTCTTTAAAAAAATAAAAAATTGTTAGGTGTGGAAAATCTTACATGCCTAGTACCCTACCCTCCCAACCGTGTGGGAAACTTGGACTCGACCGTTTCGGCACATGCTCACTTCTAAAACTTCCACCTCACGAACAAGCTTGTAAATATTTTAATAAACACATCAAAACTCTTCAAAAACTGAAAATCAAAACTAGAATTACAAATAAACTCTAAATAAATTAAACAAATTAAGGTTTTTTTTAAAACAGAAATAAGAACACACTATGGATAATACAAAGTCAGCCGCCATTACACATGATATAAAGTCAGTCGCCATGACATATATTATGTTTACTCGCCCAAGTGATGATTAAAATAAAGATACTGTTAATTCTTACTACCTAACTGGTTTTAATTATCTACAACTATATAAAGAACCCCAATTTATTGCATACGATCCTTAAGCTAGATATTTTGTTGGGTTTCATGAAAAATAAATACTGTCAACAGTCAGACAGCAATAAAACTGTTTATTTATCCCTACGGGCCTACGTATCGTATATCGAGTGTTTGTGGCATATGAATGTTCTTAGGGCCGGTATTTAAGTTTGTCCCTTAATTGAGTTAGGTGATCAATAAACAGCATAAAATCTATCAATTTTTTTTCTTCAAAATAACTTTTAAGTATTCACAGTAACATCATATCTGTTTATACACAATAATTTTTTATTTTATTTTTTAAGTAATAAAAGCCACTAAAATACAAAATCATTTAAAACTCAACCAATTCATTTAGACAGACCTAATAAAAAATGTGCATAGTACATTGATATATTTTAGGGGTGTACCGATGTGGATACCGATGAATCGTTATTGGGCAATTATTAGTGCATCTGCAGGTAATCGTAATCTAGTTAGGACTTTAGGGATCAAAATTGCAAAAAAAAAACAACACTAGTATACACACTGCATCTGGGCTGCGGGCTATGCAAAGATTAAATAGCCAGATAAAGAAATATAAGTACATACCATCGATAAAACTAACAATCTAGTTCCAACTTTTGCTGGTTATGCATAAAATATATTTTTGTATGCATACACATTCTTTTGTATTAATTACACTAACTGTAATCATTCTATAAAGCCTATTTCCCATTAATTATTAATAAAAAACAATCGGGAGTAAAAGGTTTTACTTAATCGGTACATTTCTAATATATATGTACTACCATCATGTGAGGGTGTGCGAGTATTATAAATTTCAAGTTCAAGTCTAGTGTTAGTAGTTTGAAATTGTTTTCTTTTGTCTGATTAAAAAGAACATAACTTGTACAGCCACAATAAATTTAGTTTAAAATTGAAGTTGTTTGATCGTAGTTCTTTTCACAAAAAAACATATTTGTAATCATGGTGTCTCTTAGAGAATTAAACTTGAACTTTTGTAATACAAATTTGCTCTATATATACCTCTAAAAAAGTTTTTATATTTTCATTCAAACTCGATTGAGTGGAAAATGCCTACTCGCACGCCTATACTACTATACAATAACATAACATTGCCAAATTGTAAACCAAGTTCAAAGTTCAAATTAAATATTATGTTGGGTGATCTTTTCATTTGTGTATGTATAAATTAATTTTCTTTGTGAGATATATTGTTTGTGTTTTCAAATGTGTTACAAATAAAAGAAAATACAAAAGAAAGAATATAAAATAGTTTTTTAATTCATTACCAAATAGTAAATGTGATAATTTTTCTTCCAATTCATTAGATTATGAAACATGCAGGGTTGGCTCAGTACTAGTGCACTTGGTTGGTAGGCTCAGCTCTGATACTGAAGGTTAAACTTAAATTAACTAGTCAACCTCAGTGGTCTTGGGGTAAAGTGCCCGCCTCAAGACTCTATGTTCATAATTTCTAACTCAGCCGGGGACGACATATTTTTCTTGAGCGATAGAAACCGTAGCGCAACTTCCTTCGGGGGTTAAGTAAAGCTGTCATTCCCATGTTGATTGTGGCATGTAAAAAAAAAAAACCTGGGAGGTATGTGAAAATTCTTTTACTGGAAAAATTGGTTGGCCCTTTTGCTCTCGCTCATAGAAATTCTCGTGTGCTGATATAATCGCTTGGTTCAAAAAGTGCACAACATATACCTCAAATAAAGAAAAGATTCTATTATTAATTCAGCTGGATTGGTTTTTAATATCATTTTAAGATAAATCTCGCTGAGATTTAACTTTAAAGTCTCTTTTAAATCCTTACTTTAAGTAAACATCTGACGTACATTGGTGGTCTCATGGTCTAGTGCAACAATCGGCAACCTATAGGCCGAATCCGTCCCGCAAACTCATTTTATTTGGCCAGAAAACAATGTAGCACTCAAATATGTTCATAAAAATAGACTAGTAACTAATTACAAATAACAAATCACCTCAGAAAGTGAACAGAGGTTTTCCTTGAAGAGATATATTACATATTCCCAGAGAATGTTGATTTCCTGTTTGTGTCGTTAAGCATTCTATACAATTTTATTTTTTGGCCAGTTTGTTCTAAGGCCACAAAGGCGTGCACCCACCAGTCCTTCCAACCAGCCCCAACTTATAACTCATCATAGCCATGCAAAATTATTATTCACACTTTCAAGACAATTTTATCTTGCTATAGTAGCTTAAAGAAGAATTTTTTAAAAGTAATAGGCCATGTTTTTGAAATGGCATGTAATCAGGCATGCGTGTCTCAGTGCCTTGTGTGAAACCAAACCTACCAGACGGGTGTGGTTAAGTCAGCCCTGTCTTTTCTGAGTGGGAAGGAGCTTCCCGTGTGCACCCTAAGTTGAAAGCTTGAAAGTTGAGATATGGGTTGTGTATAGTGTGAACCAGCAATATTGTCAACAACCCTGCGTGTTTCTTTGTCTTAAGGCTCATATTTGTGCTTTGTATAGTGTGAGTGTTTCAATTTTGGGTAATTTTAGGATTGTGTTGATTTGTTAAGTGATGTGTTGTAACATTTTAAATTCAGGTACTTACACAAATATTTCAAGACCAACTCTTGATCTGAAAAGGGAATCAAAATTATTAGTTAAGCTAGGCCATATCCTGAATTCTGTTTATAAAAAACAGAAACCAAGAAAAATGAAAATCAAGTTTTCAAAAGGTAGCTCAATTCCAAAGATGCCTACAATAAAAATGTTGAACTTGCGGCTGTTATGTGGGAAATTTTTTGTACCGTTTTCCATGAACTTTTGAGGACAATGAACAGATCCACATTCATTGGAGTGAATTTGCAATTTTTTATTTTTATGTATTGATATTATTTTTTTGAGTTTAAAACAATGAATTTTAAACAAATATTGCTGAAATGTTTACTTTTAAATGCATTATTTGGAAATCCCAACTAACTGAATTGTCCACGCCCTCCAGTTTCTAAAACCACTGGTCTTTTGGTTTCCTCTTTTAGGAAGTTACATTGCATGTTTTACACTCCCTGCTGGTGACCTGGCAGTTTAGGGGCAAGTTGTCAAACTTTAGTGCTGGGGGTTCAGAATTTAAACCTCAGTCCCGGCACAGATTTATCTGATTCCCAAACCCTTCCTTCATGTTTATGTTAATGTAGGTAATTTTTAAAAATAGTTTGTGATTGTGTTCAAAGCTTTGCCGACTAAGACAAAATATTAGCAAAGGAAATAGTAAGTGACTGTGGGGACAGCTCTGGAAGTGGGTAAGTCCTTGAGACTACGATACAACAAAACCTTTCAAGTTGAAACTATTCGAATGGTCTTTCCGATAACACATCCCAAATGAGTGGGCAAAGATATAAGAATCAGAGGATGGTGATAGGGAAAGAGCTATCAACTCCCAACTGGTTGCAGTTTGGGAAAATATAAATAGAGGCAGTTTGAGAACAGCTTGTCAGTAGGTAAGTGTGTGTTATAAATACTGTGACATGTGAATGCTTTTAGTTTGGTGAACTTAGTATGTAGTATATACTTGTGTTTTTTTTTTAGTTATTGTTTAAGTTAAACTTTTACTTAACCTGGATGCACAATTTTTGTTTTCTTAGTTAACACTATGAATTCAAGTTAACGAACAAAACAATCATGTGTCTACTTTCGTTTTTAGTAGAAAGAGCCTTTTAGAAAATGTAAACATATTTGTCCGTGGTAAAAATTAATAAAGTCTTACTCTATTATTAGTGTTCTTTTATAAGAATTAATAATATCTATCAAATGTGAATGCTGCATATCATGCGACATATGAAAACCTTTTTATATTACTTTTGTATCTGTCAAAAAGGTGTCTTTCTATCCGAGTCTGACTAACCAGGGCCGTCAGCTACTACCCAGAGAACAAGCAGTCCAAACCACACCCACACACACACGACCCTCCTCCCTGCCATCCGTTACCTGTTTCAATACCTCTGCGTCTAATAGATATAAGAGTCAAAGCTTTCAATATATTTGAACATGATGGAAAGGTCTGTATTTGAAAAGTGCACAATTTTTTGACTATGTGGGCAGGGGTGACCTAACCTTTGATCAAAGCACAAATTATTAAATCTCCAACTTTATTATAGAAATAAAAAAAACTATCTAGAACTATCCAGGTTGGGTCTATGGCAGCAGAACTTTATTTATATAGAGGGGGTTGGGTGAAAGGCGATAAACCAAAATGGGGTTTTGGGGGACTTGTCCCCCTTACCACAGGCCTAAGTAAATCCAAGGGCACTCCCCTAGTAAACGTTTGTTAATTGGAAACACAATTAAAGAATAAAGCAAAATGATGTTTTTACTTTGGTTACGAAGAGAACTTTATAGCTGTTGTATAGTGGAAATAGTTTGGGATTGAAAGTTTGAAAATTTCCACACGAGATAAAGAGGGGGAAAGGTATACGTAGGAAAGTGGTCCCTCAGACAAAGCTTCTTGTTAATTTTGGAGATTTCTTACGTGATTACTACAACAAAGAAGACCCATTTTCATTTCTGGCAAATGAAGTGTAAGTCAGTGAATGACCATCTGAAAAAGAAGTATACATAACATCTAGAAGATCTGTCTTCTCAACGGGGAAAAATGTCAGATACTGACCATGAAGAAGTTTATATTATGATGTGCCTACACCTGGGTGCTTTAATAAAAGGTTCATCCTCTACCTTGATCTGCACAGTGGATACAGAGGTCATATTTATTCTCTTAGGTATCTTCTCGGATATGTTGTAAAAGCAATCCCAACATTCAGTTCTAGGTTGACTTTGAGAAAGGAAAAAATGTCAGGTACTGTCACATTTACTGTATTTACCAAGAGCTTGGCCATTACATTTCCAAAGCCCTACCCATTTTCCATGCCCTTACCTGTTTCAATGCACCACCAAAGTTTGGTGGCAAAGGAAGCATGTCAGTTCGGAAAACTTGTAAATCAAATTCTGCTATTATAAAGGCTTTCCTTTCATGTGCCAGTGAACCTTATAAAACCGTGGACCCGATGACAGACACTTTCGCTCAAATAGAACGTTTCGTCTGTCTTCTGTATGATCGTGCATCTACTGTTGGTTGAGCGAGCTGAGACAAGAACTTATACTCAAGTGGAAAAGGTGAATCTGATGCAGAGCCTTCCACCTACTCGCGATGCATTTCTCCAACATGTGTTTCGTAGTAATGACCAAACTAGTATCTGGATTTCAAGTTTGCATTTCCTACAGAACATTCCCAATGCTAAAGATTTTGGGTGGATGAAATCAGATGACTGAAAGTAGAGACCACGGTGGATGACCATACCTGATGCTTCTAAGAGCTGCAAAGAATTTCTCAAGTGTGCCTGCGGGATTCTATTGCTAAGCACAAAGAGATACCTTTTCAAGATTTCACAACTTTAATGCACAGCACTGTGCCACTGCCGGGGAAATTGTGACGAGGATTAATATAAACATTTCACATAAAAAATAAAAATATGTTTTATTTAAAATTGTTCTTTCAGTTTAACTTAAATATAAATAATATACACATAATTTTCAGAACTATTTGATTTTCAAAGCTTATTTTCAATTACCGATTGCAATTTGCAACATCTGTCTGCTAAAACGACTGTAACATGAGCTACTGTAGTTCAAATTCAACGTTTTATGACTCGGATTAAAGCTCTTTAAATGCTAGTTAAAATGTAGCAAGTATAAAAAATACGTATCTTTGTCAGTTTCTTTGTAAAATCCCTTTATTTCCAAAATTGTTAAACGAAAATTTTTAATTTGACTATTTAGTGGTCGAAAATTGTATACCTATAATGTTTCAAGATTACAGTATAGCTTGGTTGTTAAGTTTCATAAATTTTAAAAAATTAAAAATTTCTCCACTATTTTCAGAGTTAATACAATTTAAAGGAAAAAACTGTAATGAATTCATGATCGTATTTCAATATGACCGAATTCTGAGATTGAGTCGAATTCACATTCTGAAATCATTGTATAGTGTGTGTAGCTTAACTGTACCAAATCTGGTACTTTAATCCGGCGTGTCAAAATACAACCATAAATTCGCTATAATCTACCACACCATAGTGGCTAATATAGTGCTGCGTAACAATGAAATATTTCAGCAAATAACTTTAAATTGTAATCAAATCCTTTTATTTTTCCTATTGATATAACCAGTTTTAAGATAGCCTGTGTATCCATACGCCATTTTAAGTTATATTCCATTCACGGTAGGAATTGTTTTCTGAAAGGCCTTTTTTCCTACCATAAATCTACTATATAGTAGGATATTGGTAGGAAAAAAGACCTTTCAGAGAGTAATTCCTACCGTGAGTGGAGTATAGGTCAATCTCAGTTAACACAGCAAATTATAAGAACAAAATATGAAGATCTAGCTTACCAGTATTTATTTAAAAGGCATTACAAATTGGCATTCTCTTTATTTATCACCACTATGCGTGTACCTACGCACACAAGAGCTTAGAACCAAGAAATACGCGCTTCATTGTTTAATGACTAACAAAATAATAAAATACAGGGGATTTTATCTAGGAGTTTTAATTCAATATACATACGAAATCTAGAGGCTATTCCAGAAAGTGTACTGAAGTAGTAATAATTCCGTCAGTGGAGGTGGTTCATCGTTTAAAATAGTTGAAACGTTAATCGTACTAATTGAGATGATTCCCAGTCAAAAGGGTAGAATTTAATCACCTTTCACCCTTTTAGTAACAAATGTTGTATTAAAAGTTCCCCAGGCCTGCGAACACCAAAATCCGGCCCTATCTAGAAAGATATTGTACAGTTAAATCAATCGTAGACCGACACTAAAACACATGTTTTTAAAGCAATTTACTTTTCCCGAAGATGTCTCCAAATACTAGATAGTATCTTTTCTCATAAAAAAAACTACTATAAATTGACGTCACTACAGCAATAATCTAAAACACCTATTAAAAGATAATTAATGGCACAATAACATAATAACTCACGCGAATCATTATATGCTCTGAAAATTAAACAGGCTATTCACTCGCCCCCCCCCCTTTTTTGTAACAAAAAAAAACTATGTTACACTTGTGACGTGTTTATTCGTATTTCGTACTATATTTACAAGTTGATCTGTTGGCTATGTCGTGCTTATATCTCACGTTCCCGTACTCCACGCAACTGTTGTTGCGTCACATCCGGTACAATGCACGACAGCGCTTCAGGTGTGTTGTTGTCCAAGCTGCGGCTATGCCCGCGACAGTCGCATGGGGGGGGGGGTTCTCTAAGACACGACTCCGATCGCAGTCGCCAATAGAGAGTACAGGTGACAAAACCTTTCTAGGTGTTTGGAGGGAGGGAAAAAATGGCGATGAAATAATGTTATTATTATTATTATTAGCACCGCGTCTTACTACCCGTTCGGGTTGTACGCACTTACGCTAATGTGTAATGGTAGGGTGATTGTGAGATGAAATGAAGGACCTACAGTTTAACGTGGAATCCGAACCACGGTGGAGGCCTGGCATTCCCCACATTAACAAGCTGGGCTCTGCTGTTGAAGTAGTAACTTGTATCCCACAAATAGTTTTTAATAGGTCCTCAATGTTTGAAAACAAAGACGCAGATTTGTAAGTTTTCATTGGCATGTCAACCTTTTCAGATTTCTGTATCGATAATTCCCCCTGTAATTTCAATTCTCCATTAAGAACCTCACCATGGGGTGGAAAAACCTGATTTGTGTATTTTTGCTTCAGCCAGTAATCTCTTAATCTGTTGGCAATGATTTATTAGTTATTATTTTTTAGGTACAAGGAATTTGAACAATTAATACTGTATATTTTACGAAAATCGAAATGGGGGACATGTGCCCCGATACCCATGCTTTGAATCCACCACTGTATATAGGTGTAATGAAAGTGTTTTTAATAAATAGTTTTCCCCTCAAATTCGAGTATATTTCCTCTAAAAATCTACCTTCCTCATACTCACCCCATTAATGTAAATAGATATCTAGGAAAGTTAGTAAACCTTAGAGGATGTGCAAAATACAACCATATATGTAAGTATTTAGTTTTTAAAATACCTTTCCAACACCAAAGCTATGTTTTGAATATATATTGGACATCGTTTGCTGGATTAAATAAGGGGAAAAAAAAGTAATTTAATAAACATTCTAGTTGACCTGTGGGCCTATCCCGGAGATGTTGCGAGTTTATCTTACTACGGTGAATCTCGCCATGTTCAACTCGAACTCGTAATTTCATATCCGTAAAGTAGCCATTCCTGAGTTAATAATCTCGCAATTCGTGTTGAGTCTTCTAATTTCGTATTAAGCGAAAAATTCCGAACTTCCGGTGTCAAAAATTGTGATTTGAGATTTACTTTATAGCTGTGTGAACGCACCCTTCAGCCATTTAAACAATAGAATAACAAAAATGTTGTCTTCGACATCTTCGTTTTATCTCGGTTTTATTTTTTGTTGGTTAAGGTTAGCTCGATAAAGTCTAAATAAAATTGGATTGGAA
>CABFOW010003965.1:45837-64154 GCA_902141385.1 Timema californicum
GTTCCCCCTTAAATGATCACGTTCATAACGTATAATTCGTGAAGTCTCAGTTCACTAAAATAGTCCGCTGTAGACAACACGCACTGATTTGGGCTTAAACACAGACTTAGAAACAGCAACATTTCGCTACAAAAATATCGAAAGGAAGAAACAGGTGATATATTATATTGTGTCATTATTTCTTAAAGGTCACCTCTGAATTAATAACAAACTTGAGAGATGTTTTTTAAATACGTCGTTTCTTACTATCAGTGCAGATTTATATTACAGTGGTATGGTTGAAATAGGTATAATTTTAAGGAAATGTACCCACATTTATGTAGAGGAAGCGTGACAAATCATTTAAGAATAATAACAGCTCACCGGTTGGGATTCGATTTCTGACTTCTGGATCAATATCAAATCACACAAAACTAATGCCTTAGTTCGTGTGCCTACAGTAGCCCCATGGCTTCTTTGGTGCTGACTGACAGTTCACAGCTGACTTCTGAGAGTCAACTTTAGGAATATACCTAAATTTTGACCGTCATAAGTGACAGATGCTAAACACATGTTTTTGCAGATCATCTAATTCAGCGTAGGGATACGTAATTTGGTCTGGTAACTATTTAAAGCTGTCAGTCAGCACCAAAGAAGCCATGGGGCTACTGTACCTATACGTGAGAGAGACTAAATGGTCGAGGAATGTTTTAATATATCTGGGGACTTATTTCAGTTTGTGGGATTCATTCATAATTTGGGTTGCTATATCTGATTAGAAGCTTTAAAAAAAATACCTATGCTTCCTGTAATAAATTATTAAAGTAGACTTATCGTAGTGAGGAAAAAATAGCTGAGGAAATGCTGTTGCATTTCCTAAATTTGTGTACACCGGTCTATACGGCTTGTCTGAGATATTTATATACTAATAGGGGTAGGCACGTATGTCGGTAGAGATAAGAAAGGCAGCACTTTTAGAAAATATACTCATATTTGCGGGAAGGGAGGATGAAAATACATTTAGAAAAAAAAATCACCCTCACTATACCCAACCGGAATTTGAAGCCCAACCTCGCAATCAATGGTAAATTAAACCAAATGATGTTGATACCATAACCCATAACCACACAGATGACAGTTGTGGGTAATTTTCTGTTTAGAACTGCACTACACTTACAATCTGATTTTCGTAGAAGCCTTGTTATTTGAAATATGGAAATTTATGTTGCCCCAAAGGCGGAAATAATATATTACTTTTTATTTAAATTCTTAGTCCATTGAATTAGTAATATAAAGAGAAACTATATTGTGTTCTATAATAAAGTATTATTGAAAGCTTTTGGTAAATTTCTGGATTAACTTTTTAACTACTAAATCAAATGAGACATATTTCTAGAATGCCCAATTTTGGTGACTTTCAATCAATGTTGGTAGTTGAAAGTCCTATAAAAACCAGAATTTATATTCAGTATGTAAAGATAAGATTGACTAAGTTGCCCGCCAGTCCGAACTGGTAATAATAATAATAAATAATAACACATATTAAAATTACGCGTTCTGGGATTTGTGTTCCCGCCTTAGCAGCAAAAAATTGAAACTTAAAACGTGATTCTATTTTTATCACGGGCTGTCTTGAACATATTACATTAACAGTTCTTTACCCCGGGAGGAGTTGATTCCGGAAACAAGTTGACCTTGACAAGGCAACAAACTTTCAGGAAAACGTGACTTCAAACTCCAAGGTAGGCTATAGTTGGATCAAGATAAAGAGATCCTCAGGAGCTAATAAAATATAAAAGTATACTAAGCAAGCATGGCTAAGGTCCCTGGTTCTATTACTATTATTATTACTATTATTATTATTATTATTTTTTATTTTTTATTTATTTTGCACTTTGGGTTACTACCATTTCAGGTTATAAGTTACGCATATGTAAAGTATGATTTTGGTAGGAAGAACAATAGAAGTTAGTTACTAAAGTTACTAAAACTATTTTGATATATTTTCATACATCAAGTCATGTAATCTTCAACTTTCACGTATGATATATACTATCAATACCTATGAAACAATGACAATATTATTATTATTATTATTAGCACCGCGTCTTACTACCCATTCGGGTTATACGCACTTACGCTAATGTGTAATGGTAGGGTGATTGTGAGATGAAATGGAGGACCTACAGTTTAACGTGAAATCCGAACCACGGTGGAGGCCTGGCATTCCTCACATTCACAAGATGTCTTGTCAGAGGTGAAGGAAGGGTTTGTTAATCAAATAAATCTTTGCCGGGACCGAGGATTGAACCCCGGCCAACAGAATAGAAGTCTGACACCTTACCCCTGGACCACCAGGTCACCAATGACAATATTAAAATTTATATCAATGCTGACCGCAAAAGCCTATTTTTGTATTTTCTAAACGCTTCTTACTAACAATATTCTTCTCAATATTGACGCTACAAATAAACAAATTTTCATGGTCTATTAGTTTGAAAACTACTACAAATAGGCCAATATGAATATTTACGGCGTAAATTTACTTGGTTAAATATATTAAATAATCCTCCCAATTAAAGTAAGTTTTGAAACAAACTTTAAATAATTATTACTATCATGAATCGTTTACTAATTTTAAAACTATTACAAATCTATGAAAATATATGGCGTACATCTATTTTGTCAAACATATGAAATAATCCTCCGACTTAACGTAAGTTTTAAAATAAACTTAATATTTAATAATGTAGGCCCTAATTATGGTCTAATATCAGTAGGTGTATGTATTTCTATGAAGAGGGAATAAAAGAATAATAAAGACATTTGTTGACAATTTTTCCTGCCTGGATCGATGCTCTTTCGCCCGGCCCCCCCCCCCCCCCCGCCCCAATCTCTCCTCGGCTGCATAGAACATTAATTGGCACATGAATGCATAAAATTATATCTTGTAGCTTTTCTAACAGCCAGATAGGTTTCTTCTTATGGCAACCCGATAATACTTGTCATTTTAAACAAAGGTATTTTCATTTTTTAAATTATAGTGAACTTTTTATAAAAACTCAAGGTTATTTCAAAACTAGTCTTTTAAACTAGATTAACTCAAGTCAGCATTTCACCTATTTAATACTTTTTTACTTACTTTGCTATTAATTTAATATTCGTTTATGTGATATTCTCTTCTTACAGCCAAACAATTAATTGGTACCCGCCTAGGGGGCGTAGTTAGCTAACGTGCTAGTCGTATTGAGCTCGACTGCCAAGGACGGGGAGATCGAGATTCGAATCTCAGTTGGGTGAACTGAGGGTGGCTTTTCCTCAATCGTTTTCCACTCTCCCTCGACGCAAATGTGGGTTCACTTCCTCTAAATTCAACCTTACCAATTCCTAACCCAATAGCGTAATTAGTACTTAAAGGTATAATCCGAATGGGTATTAAGACGCGGTGCTAAATAAATAAGTAGATGGAGAGGTATTTCAGGGCACTTTGACCCCGACGCTGATTGGCTTAGAGCTTGTCACGTGACCACGCCCTCTCACTCTGATTGTCTGTTGGCTTTCCCCCTCCTTCACCTGCTATTCCCCCTCCCTCTGACCACATTTCGACGGTTTGTATGTATAGGACGTATGGGAACTGCGCTGTGATTGGCTGTTATTTATATCACTTGCTGAGTACAGTGCTTTCCCCTCCCCTTCCAAGTTTGGCATCCTTTCCCTTCTGGTTATTTTCATTACGACATGTGGTTAGCGACCTGCTGTCATCCTTCAATGTCGTAAAGGTTTATTTCTGGTCTTCTATGTTGCAATGGGTTTTACCTGATGACTCATACCTGCCACCAGTTTGGCAGCTCGACAAGACTAGTAGAGACAGGAATAGATCACGTCCTTGAATAATGCCACAACCCTCCCCTTCTATGTGGCAATGGGTTTTCCCTGGTGACGTCATCGCTCTGTCGCAACCTAAGCTGGTAACAAATATAAATATCAAAATCTATTTTGAAATCCTTTTATTGCATAACTTGCCTTCGAGTGTTAAACAAACAAACCAGGATGAGTGATTACGCTTCGATGACGAATCTGGGTGAGTAAATATACTTTTCTAACAGGCACACTAATTATTTATTTGTAGCTAAATCAAAGTGTATACATAATTTATTTCAAAATTATAATAAACCATGACAGAGTTGTCTAAGTTTATTAATTTATAATAGGTATATGAGAACTAAAACTATAGATAATTTAAAGGTGACTAAGCAGCTACCTTTTTTGATTACATTCGGGTAAAGTTATGCTTGAACAAATGTTTACTATAATCAAAATTGGTTTATTGAAAAAACTTGATTAAAATCAATATTTAAATTGTAATTAATTTTGTTGGTAATTTACTAATTATTGAATATTATTTTTAAATCGTATAAACAAGAGTGGTTATAATAAATTTAATAATGTGTTTTTTATTTAAGAGTAGATTATTGAATACATTTATTACAAACTATACAATTATTTGAGGGTATTTACTAATAACTAAAACTTATTTAAAATATTTTTTGAACAAGTCTTTAATATATTTAACATAATAATGTGTTTGTTGAGGGTAATGTTTTAAAATACCACAATGCCATCAGTTTCTGTGACCCTTGCACTTATGAAAGACGTATAATCCAGCATAAATGTACCAGAAAACAAACCATTTAAGAATATTTTTTGGGTTTCAAAAGCACTCTTGTACTGTTCGAAAGCATCTAAACATCCATTCTCACTGCTAAAAATTATGTCCATTTCTATACAAAGTGAGTAGATCTGCAACGGTTACCATCCTGCACATAGGGGAATATATGTAAAGCTCAGCCAATGGCCAAAGACTCCTGATTCCTGTCAAACATTTAAATAGACACCAAGAACAGGCTAACGCTTCAAAGTGAGGTTTGTGCTATCATAAAGTAGACATTGCCCTGGATGAGCTAACGCTGCTTACTGTTTCAGATTCACATAACACTATGTAGATTATTTTATCTTATTATTATATCACGTAGATAATCTGTTAAATATATTTAATTCGTGCTATACTGAATATCAAATTAATAATAATAATAATAATTATCACCGCGTCTTACTACCCGTTCGGGTTATACGCTTTAAGTACTAATTACTCTAATGGCTTAGGAATTGAGAAGGTTGAATTAGAAGAAGTGACCCCGCATTTGCGTGGAGGGAGATTGGAAAGCCATTTAGGAAAAACCACTCCCAGTTAACCCAAGCGAGATTCGAACCTCGATATCCCCGTCCTCAGCAGTCGAGCTCAACACGACAAGCACGTTAGCCAACTACGCCACCGAGGTGGGTGAATATCAAACTAAGTTGTTGCGTTGTATTTCTTAGAAAATGAGTTGTGGGGAGGTTCGCAGACATCTGCGGATCTGATGGCCCTCAGTGTCTACCTGGCGGAATTGACCGCAAATGGTTGAAACCATCTGGCTGTGTACATATATTCAAACACACTTTAAATTGGAATTTGTAAATAAATACCGAGGCCACTACTCCCTTCTACGAGCTCAAGACCTTTATTATTGTTTCCTCTACACCTAAAACATGTATAATTTACTTCAAGGTGTAATATATATTCTATAACTATCATTTTTTGTAAATAAATATTCCAAGTATACTTTTCATGGCGTTAGCGAAATTTCTAAAACTTTGATTTGTGTGTAAATAAATATTCCAAGAATACTTTACACGGTGTGAGATATATTTGTAAATAAATATTCCAAGTATACTTTTTACGGTGTGATATATATTTGAAAATAAATATTATAAAAATTGCTATGTTTGTGTCTTGACGTCTACATCCCCTCTCTCCTATCCCATAAATACAAGTTCATTTTGCTTATAAGCTCAGTCTCAAACATTATGGACAAGTTGAAACATCCATTTTCGGCCATCAGCAGTGACCCTTCCGGCTGGGGAAAGTCACATTTTGTGGCCGACTTTATCCGTCACCTAGACACAATGTGTGACGTTAAATTTGATAAAATCACATGGTATTATGCTTTATGGCAACCGGAATTTGATCAAGACGGATCACGTCCCCGCGTCATATTCTGTAAGGGTTTGTCGGAAATGGATTACACCTGTAACGACTCTCTACAGCTGACTATCCTGGACGACCTGTTGCGTGAAGCAAACTAAGTGGTCGTCAATCTTTTCACAAAAGGATGCCACCATCAAAATATTAGCATCATGTACCTTTCACAAAATATATTCCACCAGGGCAAAGGCCAAATAGACATTTCTTTAAACGCACATTATATCGTGTTTTTTTAAAAAATCCCAGGCATAAGGCTCAGATTCAACACTTTGCACGTCAAGTTTATCCTGAAAGCCCCCGTGTTTAACAAGAGGCTTACGCTGATGCTACAAGTACTCCACACGGACATATATTGTTAGATTTCATACAAGGTACACCCGAAAGGTTCGGATATAAAACCCGCACGAATGTCGGGTGCTGCGTATACCTACCACGCAAAAGCTATAAAAAAACCGACACTTCCCGATTACAGATAATTTCATAACCATGAGTCCCAAAGTGCTGAAGCAAGCCCCTCTGCTATGTACGATGCATTGCATGAGCCAGCAGCATCATGTCGCTTTGCTGAAATGGTCAACAAGAAACTGATTGACTTTGTTTGCGAGTGTGCCTCCTACAACACTTTAAAAGGGTGGGTGCCATTGAAAAATGCGTAGAAGACAACGTTACGTACTCACAAGCAGGTGTTGCGCAAGCTGGTAAAACGAGGAGAGTGCTGGAATAAGAAGAGACGACTACTCGTTCAGAAAGGAAGAGCGTTCCTGCTCTTAGTTTTAGCCCCTTTAATCAGCGGTGTTCACGGTTCCTTATTCAACAAATAGATAATGGAACACACAAAATAGATGATATTGGTCCCCGGAAACATTACACCGTTACTAGCAACACCACCAACAAGTGGCATCAGCCACAAATCTAGTGGTCTCCGAGTTGAACAAGGAAATGGAACAAATCCTCGCTTCAAAACTTGACAAGTCTAAATGGACTTTACACCAACAAGTGCTACAGTGTTATCTGCACTTTAGTCAACACCCTCCACCTCCTGAAATTATCACCACCACAACCCCTCCTGAAGTGTCTGTACTTCCCATTCTTGCTGTACTCAATACTGCAGTACAAGCACGTAAATAAAGCTGAACTTTTACTAGAACATATTTTTTCTCAAAGTGGTATCTCTTGGGACAAAAATGGGGAAGTGAGTATTCACGATACGCCTCTCCTTGGATCCAATATTATGTATTTAGTCAACGATCTGGTCAGAGCAAGAAGACACAGTAAACCATTTGGGTGGCGATAGATTCTCACAGCACTTCAAAAAATAAAAGTTCTGAAAGAATTTATTGTAAATCAGAAACGTTTGGTGCCCATTAGAGATCCGACGCCAGTACTCCAACCACTTACACCATCGCAACGCCCTAAGAAGAAACGGGAAAGGGTGAAAGAATAGAGGAGGCTGCCGTACCGAGCTTAATGGCCCGTTTAGCTGACATCTACTACGACCCTTCTCATCCTGAAGGATTTGCAGAGGTGGCGTCGCTCATAAAGGCGTTCAAGAAAGATCCCAACAAAGTACGTGAATGGCTTCTTGCACAGGACGCTTATACTCTACACAAACCGCTGTTAAAAAAGTGTATATGCAACAAGTACGTGGTTTCAAACATTGACGATTTCTGGCAAGCCGATCTCAACGATATGCGAAGTCTCGGAAAATATAATGACGGTGCAGTGTACTTGCTCACCGTCATCGACGTGCTTAGCAAGATGACCTGGGTGAGGACGCTTCCATCCAAGACGAGAAGCATCATGAGATACGCCTTCGGGACATTTTCAAACAAAGCGGCCATAAACCTCTAAGTTTATAGACGGACAAGGGGACAGAGTTCACGGTACTTCTAGTCACGAAGTTTCTCAAGCAAGAAGGCGTACATTACTAAACCACTCATAATCCGTACATGAAGGCAAGCATCGTGGAACGATTCAATAGAGCTCTGAAAGGGCGCATGTGGCGCTACTTTACCAAAAATAACACGTATCGGCATGTGGAGGTCCTCCAAGATCTCGTCGACGGTTACAATGGTGCAAAACATTCCAGTATCAAGATGGTGCCTGCCGACGTTTCATAAACCAATGTGCTTCAAGTCAGAGATAATCTGTACGGCGAACGGTGTCCAAACTCGAATAGTAAGCCAAAAATGAAAGTCAGTGACACGGTGCGTATTATCAAATCAAAAATGCTGTTTGAAATGGGCTACGAAAGCAATTGGAGTGAATAAATGTTCAAAGTCAACAGTGTCATGTTGCAGCAACCAGTCGTCTACAGGCTGACCAATATTGATGGCAAGGAGGTGTAGGGAACGTTTTACGGACCCGAATTGCAACGCGTACATCTTCCCGAAACTTTTAAAGTTGATAAAATACTACGTGTTAAGGGTAAATGGTAAAGGCGCCAGAAATAAAGTGTACGTGGAGTGGAAAGGTTACCCCACCAAGTATAATTAGTAGATTCCTGCCAGTTACGTCAGCGCCCTACCATGAAGAACCAGTTTTGCATCACTTTGCCGAGCGACAGCTCTATGGGATATTTCCCGAAAAATACCCTCACAAATTTCACCACGCAACTTCCTTACCGTACTTACACCCGAAGGCCAGTGGGAAGTCGCTTTGGCCGAATTTAAATATCCGTGTTCTTTCACCAGCGTACCCGAGGGCCAAAATATTGTATGGTACAACTGGGTTGACGCTAACGGCGTGGAACTAACATTCAAGGATCATATTCCTCCTGGAAACTACAGCACTAGCCATAAATTGATCAAAGCTCTAAACGAAGTAGAGGCGTTTAAAGGGGATTCCGGACTTGTATTCAAAAGTACAGAAACCCCAACAAAAAAGTGGACGTTGTTTCTTCTCCACCAAATATACAGCTGCTGACTCTATCAAGTCAACTAAGTATGTTACCACCTCTCTACTCCTTATTTCTCTATGTAACGCTCTTGCATTCCCAAAGCGGCCAGTCATGCTCTACCCCTCTCTCCCTTCTATGTTCACAGTCACTAGCCAAACATTCCCCTCCCTTGCTTCGTGGCCACTCGGTGGCAAGCCGAGCGCTCCCGAACCACCTATCTTGGGGGGATAAAAGGAGCAGACAGACCGCTGGCTGGCATCAGTCACCGGTAGCACAGCTCCGCGCTGAGTCGCAACCTCTCAAGTAATAAACCATCGTCAACAGTTTGTGTGTTTTTTCTTCATAGCTCAGCTACCCACCATAACCACCTTGCCTATCCGGTTCACCGCGATAACTCGCCGAACCACCCTTCCTATCCGGTTCACCGTGGTAACTCACCGAACCACCCTTCCTATCCGGTTCACCGCGGTAACTTGCTGAACCACCCTTCCTATCCGGTTTACCGTGGTAACTCACCGAACCACCCTTCCTATCCGGTTCACCGTGGTAACTCACCGAACCACCCTTCCTATCCGGTTCACCCCGGTAACTTGCTGAACCACCCTTCCTATCCGGTTCACTGAGGTAACTCGCCGAACCACCCTGCCTATCCGGTTCACCGTTGTAACTCGCCAAACCTGCCTTGCTGTCCCTTCCTCCCCCCAGGATCCTCCCTCCAATGGGCCCTAACAAGGGATACACCAACCGTTCGGGAAAAAAGGAGCAAGCCCGTCTACAGAAGGAAGAGAACCTCCGCGCAGCCCACCCGGATTACTCAACCGTGGCCAGCCACCCATCCGCGGGATCTAGTTCCACCCACGAACGATCCGCTGCCCCAACCTCCCTCACCTCTCCACATCTGAGAAACCCTACCCCACCTCACACCTCACCCTGGTCGCCATTATATTTCACTCCCCCGAAACAAGGGGCACAACATCCCCTCTCCCTACACGTCAGCCCGACTACTCAAAACTACCTCGACTCCTTCTGGCAGCAAGCCTCCGTATCACCTCTTTCCCCGACACGACCAGCATACCACCTTAAACCCCTAGCTACTCCCACCAGGGCCTACCAGTTCTCTCCCACCTCCACCCCGTACACCAGTCAAGGAGACCCGCGAATCGTGAAGGCAACCCAAGCCCACGTCGTTCCACGAAACAAGCCCCTGGGGTCATCAAGAAGCTATCCGAGCTCTTCTAGACACCACATCCAGATCCAGAGGTTACGAGAGCACTACGACCTCCCATAGTCAAATCGGGGTTGACGACAAGTATACAGCTCAGTTTCGATCTTAAGACTTCTAGGATTTTCATTACTACATGGGGTGTACAAGGTGATTATTTAAACCAGATATATAAGATTATTAGAATAACAAAAATAGATTTATTATAACAGAAAAATATAAGATATGATTGATTACAATAGATATACAAAAACATAAGATAGAAGTTCCATATTAGTACTGTCTTGTCGTAACACGGGCAAGATCAAATGCAGTAGGTTTGAAGAGCAATTTTCAATTACAAAACAGCTGGACTGGCGCCAGGCAACTGTCAGTTGATTCTAAAAGAAAAACAATGTGATAATTATAAACAAACGTTAGCTGGAAATTATATACATATAGTACTGTTTACACATTTATAATTTAAACTAGCTTGCTTGATTGTGACAAAAGAAAATTCTTTAATAGACATAGTATAGTGAAATTCAATAGAAAGGTTATTTGATTATGATTACATTGGTAGATGGCTAACGCACAAGTGTCTACACACAATAGTACTATGGCCGGTCCTTTCCCTATTGGTTCGGCCAGAGCATTCAATAGTACATGTATTTACTGACCCACTTCTTGGGGTACAATACTAATATAATTCATATAAGACTAATACTCAGCCAATAATTGTCAAAAACGGGCAAAGAGAAAAAAAGGTATTATCCGCGTGGACCCCATATAGAAACAAGTGGAGTTCCGCGCTTTACGTACCCAAGCTAATACCACACGCGAAGCGTAGCAACAAGAATAATTCAATACATTGAACACACTAATCCAACTGGGTCCTAAAAAAAGGATAGACAACTTGGTTGTAGCCATAAAAACAAATTCTAAGGACTCAAAAGAGAAATATCGTGCTCACTGAGAATAGCGACCATTTGGACTAAGTCCTCATTACAACTGGAGCTCAAGGCTCCTATATCGTAGCTATATCATATGAATATAGTAAAAACACGGCTGCTTGGACCAATATAACAAGTCTGAGGGACTTGAGCAACACCAGAGTTACTGTGACAACATCGACAGAGTTGTAATAATACAAAACCAAAATCTAGTCATTCTGACTGAAACCAGAAGTCAAAATAATCGTAATAGTCGCCTCGACTATACTAAGTTTGAAATAGAAAATAAGTCAGATGGACCTATTAAATAAACAATTTCTAATCTTTTAACTAAACAATAAGTAAGATGGACGTCGCCTCTATACTTAAGAAATCGGAGAGGATATTCCTTGGTGGCGCGGCGGTGAGAACCACGTCCAACACATCATGGCCACCGGTTCCTTCGTGTAGAGACTTTCCTCGGAGGCGCTGCGATGAATACCACGCCAATATTGCATGGCCACCGGTCCCTTCGTGAAGAGAGGTTTTCTTCAGAGGCGCTGCGGTGAGAACCACGCCAAATACTGCATGGCCACTGGTCCTTTCGTGAAGATAGGTTTTCCTCAGAGGCGCTGAGGTGAGTACCACGTCAAATACTGCATGGCCACTGGTCCCTTCGTGAAGAGAGGTTTTCCTCAGAGGCGCTGCGGTGAGTACCACGCCAAATACTGTATGGCCGCCAGCCCTTTCGTGAAGAGAGGTTTTCCTCAGAGGTGCTGCGGTTAGTACCACGTCCAATACTGCATGGCCACCAGCCCTTTCGTGAAGAGAGGTTTTCCTCAGAGGTGCTGCGGTGAGTACCACGTCCAATACTGAATGGCCACCGGTTCCTTCGTGGAGATAAGTTCCTTCTTCAATGACGTGATGGGATAGAATAACATTTTGTAAATCTGAGGGTACCTATTTTATTCCCTTTTTCGGACTAGAACGGAACAAAAAGAAATAGAGAAAAGACGTGATAACACAGCTGATGATAGGAGCTTGCGGGGTGTGGAAAAGGGGAGGTTCGAAGACACGCCACCACGACATTGGCGCTCGAGGGTCGTGGTAGAAAACCTAACATAGGTTTAGTTCTTTTCTACGACAGAAAGAGTAGTAAGTGGATCTGTTAGGACGCACTCTGTCGTCATTCGTGTTCAATATTATGCTAGAAGGCATGTTGGCGCTATTCGATCCCATCCAGCCACGGTCAGTAAGTTTTAAAGCATATTATTCCTGATTGTATTAGCTTTAATTATCTTCTTTGGATTCCACTATTGTAAGATTAGTATTTTTAGCAGATCTGTATTATTAAAGTGACATGTAGTATTTTCTATACAGAGCACATGGATGATATCCGAGTCCATCCAGTCGTTAACAATAGATTTGAAGGATATTATTATTATTATTATTATTAAATATTTCAAATCTAATCCTCTTCTCTGGATTCTGCCAATATAATTATTATAACTTCGAATTTTTACGTAGCCTAATTGTGTAGGTGTCAACTTTACATGACTGACACGCTACAGACTAATCTGATCAAAGTCCAAAAGTCACCGTATGCCGCCAACATTCTACTAGGCTTTCCCTCGCAAATGTACATCTACACGGATATCGTCGAGCCTTAGCCCTTGGTGACATTGTGGCACCGCTTTTACGTATCGTTGGTATCAACAACACAAACTATCTCAACAGCATACATAAGACAGTTATATATGATCCATTGCACTACGTGCCCGTACTTAGAAGAGAAATTAAAAGCCTGGAAATCAATATAAGAACAGTCACTGGTGAACCTGTACCATTTTAGTTTGGGAAAGTGTGCGTGAAACTTCATTTCCGACGCTGCTCAACATGAACTGTCCCCACCAAAGATACTACGTCAACCAGGCTGGAAAAGGAATATCTTTGTTCTATCTATCTTTGTTCCCTATCAACGCGAGCACGGGATAGGAAGTTTTTTCAGTGGCCTTTTCAAAAGCGTCCTACCGTTGCTGAAAAGCGGCGCTAAAGCCATTGGAAAACAGGTGCTTAATACGGATATTGACGCGCTCTCCGACGTCGCTTATCAGCGTCGTCCTTTTAAAGAGGCTCTACGCCAGCGTGTCGGTGAGGCTGGAACTAACATGAAACGCAAGGTGGAGCCGACAATTGATACACAGATGACCGGCTTAGGCTATAAAGGGCGCCGTAAGAAACACCGACGTCAGTCTTCTGCCGTTACCCGATGTAAAAAGGACAAGAAAGAAGCGGTAGATATTTTCAGTTGAAATTTCATTTCTATACCCCGAGTTCTGCGAGTGTGCCAGCAGTGAATTCGATCTCTTTTCCATCCCATCCACTCAAACCAGTCTTGAAAGTGGGCAATGGCTCCAGTACAAACCTGTCTCTTCCTTCACCAATGATTTGCCCATCAAATTTACCGCCACCGGTCAAGTTAAGTTTTATATTGATCTTTCACAGACCATTATCTATCTCAGGGCAGCCATTATGAAACCCGACGATGGTGCTTTCACTGAGGTGGATCAAATCGCTCCTGTCAACAACTGGTTGCATTCTCTATTCACACCGGTGGATGTGCTTTTAAGCCATAAATTAGTCTCACCACCCAGCAACAAGTATGCATATAGATCGTACATTGAAACGTTGCTCAATTACAACAATGACGTCAAAAGAACACATTTTACTTTTGGTATGTAGTTCGCAGACAGCCCCGGAACCTTTGGTCAAGCTAACGCGGGAAACAATGGATTTGAGGCCCATTGCAGTCTCCCCGCAAAAAGTAGGACGGTGGATCTTTTGGGGTATCTACACGGTGACGTGTTTAACCGAGATAAATACCTTTTAAACGGCACCAAACTCAGAGTCAAGTTGGTAAGTTTCAGAGACGGGCTTACTCTTATGGCCGTCCCTGAACTCCCTCACTTTAATATTCACATCGTTGAAGCCGGCCTTCTAGTGCGACGTATCAAAGCAGCACTTCTATACTGTTGGCACATGCCAAGGCATTAAACGTCAGTCCCACAAAGTATCCCATCACCCGTGTGGAAGTAGAAACACTCACTATTCCTACGGGTGAAGAAGGGAAATCACTGGACAACGTATTCACCGGACAGTTACCCAAATGATGCATCGTGGGATTTGTATCAAACGCTGCGTTCAACTTCCAAATCTACGGCATGAATCATTTCTCGCTTTGTGTGGAGGGGGAACAAGTGCCGTCGAAACCGCTACAGCCAGATTTTTCAAACGGAAACTATGTCATGTCCTACCATACACTGTTTTCTGGAACGGGTATCCATTTCATGAACGAAGGTAGCTACATAACATGGGAAGCCTTCCATAAGGGATATCATCTCATAGCTTTCAATCTCACACCTAATATGTCCGCCCACATGACATCGCATTGGAATTTGACAAGGCATGTATCTCTGAGCATCGAAGAGAGCTTCACCAGAGATCTCTCCGAAACCGTCAACTGTATCGTGTGCGGGGAGTTTGACAACATCATCACCATCGACAAGGACAGAAATGTCGTGACCGATTATGGGAGTTAATATAAGCGACTTCCCAACCCTTACATTGTAGCATTGGGCCGCGATCTTTGTTACGTCTAGAAAGTGCAATTTGGATCCGAGATCTATTGATAATATTATTGCAGGGCTAATGCCTTTTTTTATTGTTATATTCTTTATTGATGGCGTCCAAAAATATATGTATCTATATGAATTGGCATTGCCTTTATTGAACCTTCGCCTGCTATCTGATGATTGACAACATGGCTTGTTATAAAATTTTGTAAATTTCAAATTATCGTTTTAGATAATCTTTTATATATAATTTTCATATTAAAACAATATCTTATTTAATAAAATGAGCTTGAAGTCACTTCACGCTCCATTCAGTTAGTTGATGTACCATATCTCTTAGGTTGGGTAACATATGATTTATTTTTAACACTGAGAGTAATTTCCTTATTTATGTTTTCTATGAGGTTGTCCGTCCACGTAATCAACTTCCGCAACTGGTGTGAGTTGTGAAATCTGAGTCTAGAATCTTCGAACTCAGATATTCCAAACACAGAACTCCAATAACTCACTCCTATTGCCCGTTTTGTTTATCCCCGTTTAATTTTGTTATTTGGACCTCCTATTTTATTCCCCTTTTTTTAAGGAGGATTCAACACTCGTCATTTAAATCATGGCCGTCATTGTGAATATCCAGAGCTTCATCAACGACAACAAAGGGTTTATCGTCAAGGAACTGAGTGTTTTATCTGTATGTGGCACATTACTTCAACATTGGGTGTTAAAACCCCCATACGTTATCGAGAAACTTTCAGCCGCCGCTAAAAAGCAAGCCGACTATATCATCAACAAACTGCACGATATTCCCTGGGATAGCGGTGATGTGGATTATAGCCTGCTCGAATCCCTCATCTCTCGTACCACAATTCGGCCAGAAACCGTCTACGTCAAGGGAGCAGAAAATAAAAGTTTCTTGTCAAATACACTCCTGCGCCCGTCTTTGAAAATACTTAAATTCGGCCTCTCAATGTGCATGGCACATAGTTATGTATGGAATTTCTTTTCGGCCTCCATCGTTGGGGGACTTCGAGATTGGATGATTTAGGTTGAACACGCACACCATTAGACGTGTTCTGAAAACAAACCCATAGTTCCATTCTGTACGGTCGGATGTTTTCCCTGCTTATCAACTACCCGCAAGAATAGCTCGTCCTGCCGCTCTCGTCATCAACACTGATCCACGCACCAAGCTTGGGACGCATTGTGTCGCCATCTTTATCGACAAGGACCGCGTGGGAGAAAATTTTGACAGTTATTGTTTTCAACCCCGTATAAGGTCACATCTGGAATTTATATGCATATGCATAAACACTTCCCGTACGTCTCATAGCATGCTACAACTGCAAAGCATAGCCTCGGACGTTTGCGGCTATTGCTGTTTCATGTATCTTCTCTATATTGCCCAGAACATTCCTATGAAAACTTTCCTAACCCTATTCTCGCCCATCAACCATACAGGCAATGACGCTAAGGTGGTGAGATATTACAACACATTTTTTCAAGACTGTAGGATCCTGCCGCCCCTCAAGAGACTGCGTCCAATCAGCGTGTGCCTATAAAAGGGCCGTCCCAACAGCGTGCCTGCCATAACCACGACAGTCGTAGAAGCGATTAAACATCATGGAAAGTCAAGACGTTTGCGCCAGAAAAGTAAAACCTGTGAAGCCGCTCACCATCACTGGTATTTTCAACACTTTGTTTCCGTTGGACGAAGTCAACGCCAAGCGAGTCATCACCGGCATGAGTGTCAAGAACAACTTTACGCCCTATGTTCATTTAGAAAAATGTGGAGGGAACTGTGCGGTGTTTAACCGTACAGAGTGGCAAGAACTGAGCAACTTCAAGTTGGTCATATCAAAGTTTTTCAGCAACACGAAACCTCCTCAGAAGATTTGTCTGACTAATCATGAAATCTCCTTGAAGTGCATGTGCGGTGACCGTATGGTCGTCATCAGCGAGAAACAAGATGCTGGACTCAAATGGGTCACCTATTTAGCACCTAGCTGGGCGCTTTTTTTGCGATGTGTGGGACCTCATCGACCACCGGGATATATGGTCGACACCTGTCGCATGCTATTGCAACGATTTGATCAACACACTCGTCGTGGATGTATGCGACACGCTAACAGAATCAGTGGATGTCATCGATCTCGAATAGCCTACGGTGGAAACGCACATCAGAAACCTGGATCTTATCAGTGCTACCTACTACACACGTCAAGTCGTCGGTTTGTACTATTACATTCTGGATTGTAAACTAAAAACAATTTGACTAACATATCTAAGAGACACTGTAGATAAACGTGAGGACGAATATATACGGCATTCCTGTAAAAGTGTATGCTAAATATTATGTATGATGTCTGTGAAACTTTTAATATATGTCTGTAAAACATTTAATGTTTAATAAATATATGTTTTGTAATATAGTGTTTTATTCACGCAAAATTTTCTGTCCACTTACACGTAGATACGAGTCTCGACTAGTCGAGCCGTCAAACTGTCACCAAATATGAACAGGGTCAATGACCTCTTGTACTAGCTCACGGTTTCAAGGTCACGATCTATTCCTGTCTGGTTGAGCCACCAAACTGTCACCAGTCATCAGGGAAAAAACCTATCGTAACATCATTCAAGGTCGTGTTCTATTTCTGTCTCTACTTGTCTTGTCAATCCGCCAAACTGGTGCCAGGTATGAGTCATCAGGAAAACCCGTTGCCTGGGGGAGGGTTGCGATACCATTCAAGATCGTGATCTATTCCTGTCTTGTGGAGCCGCCAAACTAGCGCCGTGTATGAGTTATCAGGAAAACCCATTGCCATATAGAAGGGGGAGTGGGGGAAAGAGTTTCCAGGGTCAATGACCTCGTGTACTATCTCATTGTTTCAAGGTCATGATCTATTCCTGTCTTTACTTGTCTTGTCGAACCACCAAACTGGTGCCAGGTATGAGTCTTTGGGAAAATCCATTGCCTCATAGGAGGGGAGTGTTGCGACATCACACGCAATGATGACGTCACACATATAGAGGCGACTTGTCTTGTCGAGCCGCCAAACTGGTGCCACTCATCAGGGAACGGTTTGATGGATTTTGTTCACTCTTGATATTGAGATATTGTAGAGATATACCACAAAGCAGTTTTTTTCACTCTAGTTATTCAATTAAGGGTAGTTTACTGATGAGTAATTTTTTTGAATTACAATTTTTATAAAGGGCTATAATGATTTTGATTAAAATGCATGCATGACTAGGCTTATTTTGAGATGACAAATAGCACTATATAATTGGTTTTTGGGCAAAAATTTGATGAAGGATAATTAACTGATGACTTATTTTATTTAAACATGGAATATTATAGGAAAAGCTCTAGCTATATGGTCCCAAATGGGTATCTTGGGAGTGTTTGACATAGCAAATTCTAGTGACAGTGTATACTTGTTTTGGGGTAAGAACTCATTTATGGGTAGCTTACTGGTGACTGATTTTCCAAAAATTTTGTATTATTATTGCTTATAGGCAGAGGCAGGTTTTTTTGTTATTGGCGATAAACGCGAATTGTTTTTCTGTAGCTTCAAAATCTATATTTACACGT
>CABFOW010003966.1:0-23808 GCA_902141385.1 Timema californicum
TCACATTCCAGTGTTTGTTTTAATATATTTGTGATTTATATAATCATGGCAGAAGAGAATGAAGTATTCTGTGTGTCATAAAATGGATGAGAACAAAGCTCTCATTTTTTTGGCAGACTCTTCTTCGACTTAAAGAAGACAAAGGGTAGAAGAAATAATTAAATCCATGTCTTCCTCGCCCGTTGCCATGTTTGCTACTGGGATTTTGTTTTGTTTTGTTAAGTTTCATGAATTCTTTGTTTTGTCTTATGATGGATGATCTCCCATAGCATAGAACACTGATAAATACAGTTGTCTGAAACTATTTGTTCCAAATAAATTGTATTAACCAGAAGGTAAGTGGCATATGTCCTTCTTCAATATTGTTTCAAATTTGGTGATTTCTATTAACTCATTATTATTATGTGCTGCAATCCTACACCCCCGAAGTGAACTCCAAACAACTTGTGTCGTGCAGATCAAGCCAGTGTGTAATCAGTATAGTCTTAAGACCAAGTTTATAAATCCAGATGGTAAACAAACCATCCTTAGTGCAGCAAGCCGGGATTCGTGCCACTACCTCCCCATCAATAGCGATCAAGTGTAATGCGAGTATAATGTCTTGACCAACGGTTCTCAAACTTCCCTGACCCACAGCCCACTTAAATTTAGATACATATCTGGTGTCCCACCAAGATTTAATTAAACAAAGAATATTTATTCAAAAAAGTCACAAATAAGTTGTTTAGTTTAATAGTACACCAACTTTTTTTTTAAACTTCTCATGCAACATGTTGACAGTATGACAGTATTGGTAAAATAATAATACATGTATCAGGGGGCCGTCCTCAAATTTGTAACGTTTAAAAGAGCTAGCCTGATATATTAATGTTTATACGCCACCATTAGGGTGACATTTGATATAACGATTGAATTGGGTCCAAGTTTGATGCTCTGTATTAGAATAATTAAAAAGGGATGATATCTTATTTTATAAATTAAAAGTTCTGGAGTTTTATGGTTTTTAAAAAAAATTTAAGTAGCTAAACTGTTTTCTTCTAGATATTTCACACGTTGTTGATTTTATTAAAACCCCGACTCTTACGTTATATGCATGATAAATCCAGACACGTGAGATTTAGAACACAGATTAAGATGGCACAGACTCTACCTACACGGCTCCTCGTCAGGAAGGAAAGTGAAGAAATGCGTACTCTGAAGGGGTATATCTAGCGATATTTCCTTCTCGTAGTTTCCTAAAAGGAAAAAGGTGTGGTCATCCAGGTGCGTTTCTGTCCACAAAACTGTGTTGTCTTTTTAAACAGAGACGTAGAAGGATCTCGCCATACCTTGCAACTTAACAACTTAACCAAATATATCTTACTACCCGCTCTCATTTAAAATATCCTAATTCTGAATAAAGATGTGAATAATAAGTTATTGAGATGTATAATTCAATATCATTACAGCACCCCCCTAATTGCTGGAAAGATTAAACGTGTGTGATACCTAGCATCAATTACATAATGTAAACGTATACTATAAAATGCACTTGAAATTGAATACACAGAATAAAATCACTTTTACATACAATTGTTGCTAGTCTAGTCAAGGTTTGTCCTCGACTATACTTTCTCTTTTGAAGATCTTTTGTTACATACATCAACAAAATAGGAAGGAATATATATCGTTCACTGAATATTGAAATAGATAATTTAAAACATTGAGGATTAATAAAATGTTTAATATAATGACGTAGTATAATATTAAATCAAGTGTTATATAGATTGTATAGCATAGTGCATTAAATATGTCAAGTATATTGTATTAATTTAATATAATGTAACTTTCGTTAAATATTTTAGAGCTAATATTTTCTGAATAATGATATTAGATAAAAATAATGATAAAGAAAACCAATTATTATTAGTGTGATACTATATATATAATATATTTTCTGAATAATGATATTAGATAAAAACATGAATAAAGAAATCAAATTATTAATGTTTTTATCTAATATCATTAGTGTGATACTATATATATAGTATCACACTAATAATAATGTGTTTTCTTTATTATTATTATTATTATTATTATTATTATTACTATTATACAAACAATAATAAAGAAATCAAATTATTATTATTAGTATGATTTTATATATATAGTATCACACAAGAGCTTATGCATGCTTCTCATTCCAATTACCCTTTATGATGAACTTTTAAAAAGTGAGTCGTTTATCAACTGCACATTTGGAAGTGATTTTACCGCTGAGCATTGACAGTAGCGAACCCCAGTGTTGATGGGCTCAATCTGGCTCAAGGAGAAGAGTGAAACTTCTGATAAGGCTCTGAGGATATGATTTATCCTTGCCTGTGGTCTAGGCTGTCTCAATTTTCTACATCCCATACAAGTCTTATCATATAGCTTGGTAATTCTTAACAGGGATGTGAACCAATCATAGCTTTCCATGCTTGGAAATTCTTAACCAGGATCAAATACAAATTCTAAGAGCAAATAGTTGACATCTAAAACAGGGTAACGTAAACCCTGATAATTTTGATAAATCAATAGTAAATATATTATGTTATATTTCAGGCTACTATTTTTTGTTTCTAACATTTAAGTGTATTTCTGAAAGATAAATATATCAGTAAACATCTAAACTACCTTGTTTAAGTCTAGAACAAGAAAGAGCGTCCAGTCTTCCGGTCGCTGGTTCATCTCAGCGAAAAGGGGAATACCCTTATTCAATGATACATTCTTTAACCATTTCCGTATAATGTGTGAGGTGTGAAGAAACCCGTGCAGGTGGACACGTGGACTAAATGTTCGACAGGGTCAGTTGCGTGGATAAGAATGAACTTTGAATTAGGTAGGTTTTTTATTATATCGGTATGTTCTAGCATCATCTCTGAAAACGAATGCTGATGCAACCCCGTGAAATGTGCTTTATCCATCTTGTTTGACCTGATAGTTTATGTGGTTGATATTCAGGATTAGCACTACATTAGGGAACTGCAGATATTGTACCTCGGTTAGCTGTTGCCAATCCTATTCGTTCACGGTTGTTAATACGGGAAGGTGTTGAGGGAGCTAGGACAAGACAATATTGACGATCTGGCAACACTGTCCCTCTCAGTCCCAACACAGGTTGAAACTGAGTGATGTAATATATGGAGGGCTATACAACGGCAATGTTTGTTTCCCACAACCCCCCTAGCACTCGAGTCAGTCTGAGCTGTTCTGGCCTCTGTCATTAGAGCTCAAGGAGGCACTTCCTCTTCCTGAGTCTACAATTGGGAGAGACACGTGTAAACATGAGGGTGGGGGTGACGCACCCGTCCCAATCACGACAATCTCCTACGTGTGGTCCACACCAGGGTATAATGACGAGCTTTTATTTGAAGGGTGGGAGGGGGTCGGTGTTTTACCGAATATTTGTCATAATTATAGAGGCTACAATATAAGTGGAACACACATACATGTCTATACGGTTGCCCATATCCACAGGTAATATGTTCTTAGATCTATATCGGTCACGTGAAACCATGGATAGTACCAAACTATGATAAAAAGTGATATTCATGAAACATACATAAATATGGTAAAGTTTAATTGATAAATTATTCACACTAACACATTACCAACATTAAATAAAGTACACAATAATAACGTGTACTGTACACTACAGTGTATTTACTATTCTCCATTCTTCTTGTTTCGATGATCACATTATAATCTATTTTTTATTTAATTAAAAATAAATAAAACTGGGCAGTGGTAAACCGCGGATAACTGAAACCACAGATATGGGGGCCCAACTGAATTGTAGCTTTGATGAACAACAGATGGGCTAAGTTTAAAATATTAAGTTCTTTTATAACCGTGTCCTACTACCTGTTTGGGCCATGCGTATATATTATAATTACTCTAGTGTGTTAGGTATGAGAAAGAAATAACTTTAGAGGTATTCTACCCTCATTTGCATGGAAAGAGAGTTTAAAACCATGTAGGAAAAAACATCCCTATTGAACCCGGCCAGGATTCGAACCCTGACCTCCCCGTCTTCATCAGGCCAGTCTAACCCGAGCGTGACGCCTTGGCTTAGACCATTCGTAAAATATAAAGTTACATTATTATTTTTCGTTGAAATATATTTAAAATATTAAAATATCTGTGCACCAAACAGATTTTCTCCCACTTTTATTTTTAAATTTAAATTTACAAAAAACTGTAAGCTCTGTAAACGAAATAATATACACTATTACTTACTCTTTGGCATTCAGAACTAGAAACATTGTTACAGAAAAAATGAGAAAAGAGAAACATCTTGTCCATCAAAGAGCATAAGAATTAAATTAATCTTCAGACCTTGATTAAAAATAAGTATTTATATTTGCTTATAGCTCAGAAACTTTAGATTTTATAAAAATATATTTCAAATAAAATATTTGTATCTGTAATATCACTACAACTTTACCATGATAAGTTATTTCGTATCTCAAATAGTGGCGGGGGAGATATGAAAACTGGAAAATATTCTTCATGTTAAGAACCCCCAAAGTTATTTTTATGAGAAATGCTATCTTGTTTGAAATAATAAACAATGTCTAGATATAAATTTAATCAAAATCATTAGAGCTCATATTTAAAAAAAAAATTGCCCTTAAGCAGGGCCGCCCCAAAGTATGAGATCCCCGGGGTACCGGGCTCTAGGGGTTTCCATACCACTGATGTATTAAAAAACTACAAATAATAATCTTTTTAAGAAATTAATACATTGCTCGGATTTATTTGATATTGTACTAATTTTCTTTTCCGTTTATCACGACTTGTGTCTTAGCTTGACAACATCCTCTGATGAAGTACCGGAGACAACTGCCCTGTTAGTCAGTCACTTTGTCCCTGCATGACCTCCGGGTCATGAACCTAACGGAAATCTACATGGTCAGTACAGAAGACATTGTTTCAAGACTAGGAATGTAATCGTAAGCTAGACGGCCGTCTTAAGTTGCAACTATTCCTAGTTTTAACTATGCACTTCTGTAACGGCATATTCTCAATTTTAAGTGTACACTCTGTTCACATGTTGTTGGTTCCCAACATAAATGTAGCTCATTCCATTTGTGTCACTTATAAAATTAATTAATTATAATATCTAGAAATATCACCGAATAGATTATGGTTTATTTAAGCACCCCATCTTATAACAGTTCGGGTTATACGCCTAATAATTGATAGTATATTCATCGAACAAAATATTTCTAGACTTAATTGAACTTAAAATAACAAAAAAATTCTGGTACGCTAGGCATAATATATGATTTTGTAGAAAGTAGTATTAAATTATTTATTTGTAGTGAATACTATTGACAACGTAAAAACCATTTTGAGAACATTTAACCTATTTTATAACATTATACTGAAAAAAAGCATAATTCAATTGTGTATACCATGTACCATGAACTACACCGTATCCCCTTGCCAAGCAACTACTCTCTGACCCGTAAGAAAATATTCCTTCAAAATGTCTCGAAGACTCAAAGCAAGAACGGGATTCCTTACGTTAGCGCATTTAAGCCCAAGCAATGTAGGAACGTTTTCGTTCTCAATGAGAAAAGCTCGTTATAATTGTTCTTCGGTGTCATTTTGAGTCTTTCGAATGAAATTGTGAAGAACGCAAGCACTCTTAATAGTATTTTCAGTAAGATCGACACTTTTTTCTATATCATTTTGAAACAAAGCAAATTTCCTAGCGAGAATACCAAAGGCGCGCTCAACAGATCTTTCCGCACGTGATAGTTTGTAGTTAAATATCCTTTTCTCAAATGCTAGGTCTTTTCAAGGAAATGGTCTAATCAGGTTAGTTTTCGAGGGAAATGCCACTTAAAATAACAAAAAAATTCTGGTACGCTAGGCATAATATATGATTTTGTAGAAAGTAGTATTAAATTATTTATTTGTAGTAAATACTATTGACAACGTAAAAACCATTTTGAGAACATTTAACCTATTTTATAACATTATACTGAAAAAAAAGCATAATTCAATTGTGTATACCATGTACCATGAACTACACCGTATCCCCTTGCCAAGCAACCACTCCCTGACCCGTAAGAAAATATTCCTTCAAAATGTCTCGAAGACTTAGAGCAAGAACGGGAGCCCTTACGTTAGCGCATTTAAGACCAAGCAACTTAGGAACGTTTTCGTTCTCAATGAGAAAAGCTCGCTCTAATTGTTCTTCATTGTCATTTTGAGTCTTTCGAATGAAATTGTGAAGAACGCAAGCACTCTTAATAGTATTTTCAGTAAGATCGACACTTGTTTCTATATCATTTTGAAACAAAGCAAATTTCCTAGCGAGAATACCAAAGGCGCACTCAACAGATCTTTCCACACGTGATAATTTGTAGTTAAATATCCTTTTCTCAAATGCTAGGTCTTTTCAAGGAAATGGTCTAATCAGGTTAGTTTTCGAGGGAAATGCCTCATCACCCACAAAATAGAAGGACATCTCAGTGTCAGTACCCGATATTATCTCTGGCTGGGGAATATTTAAGCTCTCATTTTTAAATGTTTCCCCCATCGTTGAATTGGCAAATATAGTGCTGTCACTATGTCATCCATAAGCCCCTGCGTCAATTAGAATGAAGTTATAACTTGCATCTGCCACTGCGAGCAACACCATGGAATGGTAATTCTTATATTTGTAGTAAAGCGATCCAGCGTTTGGTGAACACTTGATGTGACAGTGTTTGCCATCGATGCTGCCTATACAGTTTGACATATTCCATTGTTCAAAGAAATCAGTTGCAATACGTTTCCATGTGCATGCACTTGGTACAGTCATGAACTTGGGTTGTAGAACCCTCCATACAGCTTTGCTTACTTCTGTCACTATGTTATGGATTGTTGATATCCCCATGCGGAATGCATAGCTTAGGGATGTAAACGTTTCACCAGTAGCAAAATATCTACCAAAAAAACCTTTTCAAGAGTATGTTCGTAACTATTTCTTGTTTTCAGAGGAAAGGTTCAAATAGAAATGGCATCATCTCAGGAGTAACTACATGAGGGAGAAACGTAAGGTGAAAGAACTTCCATCAGGTTCTTCTAGAAAGAAGACAATATCCTGGACATATTCCAACGAGATGGAATTCCTAGACACCTATATGCAACAATGATTGTCTTCAAGAAATGTGCCAGAACCAATAGAACAAGAGACTGGGGAAAATATTAATAAGACACAGAAAAGCTTGGACACATACACAACTGTATCCGAGGTGATAGAAGCTGGTCCAAGTGCATCTAATGTGGGGAAAGTACAACCCTCGCCCACCAAAAAGAGGCGTGTTCAGAAAATGCCAAAAGATGACAACATTGACATGCAGTACATCAAACCATTAAAAGCAATTAACAAAAGTATGGAAGATAACACCGACCATGACAGGTTGTTCCTCCTCAGTTTACTGCCTCTCGTTAAGGAACTTTCCCGATATGATAATTTGGAATTTATAACAGAAGTCATGACGCTTCTGAAATAAAAACTTTTCCCACAGCAACAAGGAATAATGTCTTGGGGAAGTACATCAAGCAATCAATCTGGTCCCCCCATGTCCTTCAAGACACTCCTTTAGAACAATGCATCCCCAGAGGGAAATTTGTATTCAACTTGTAGAAACATTTTTAATAATTAATAAATTTAAAGACATACATGGCATTTTTTTACTTGTAGAGCTATATTGTAAACATACGTGATCTATTCTCTTTTGAACGGAAAATCATATTAGTTATAATATTACAGAAATTTTCTTTCTAGTTTTATGTTATGATTCGATTAGTTAGAAGTCAACAAATCAAAGGGCATACAATAATTGATATACCTAAAATGTATACATATTTTCTTACCTTAGAAATATTGCGATCCCTTATTCACATGGAATTGCTGCCCGGTAGTTTGTGTTTTTCTTACTTGTCTCTTCATATATCATAGCAGTGAGTGTTACATACTGTTCTTCACTCATTCGAAAATAATTATAGAATTTTTTGGGGTTGGCTAAAAGATCTGGGAACAAATGTGAAAAACTACCAAAGGTGCATCGTTTCACATTAATTGGGTGAATCCACATTGAGCGACGTCTTTCTAGACGTCTACGCCAGCGTCTCCATACAATTGTATTTATAGAAATCGCTAGGACTGCATCCATCTTGCACGAGTACTTTGATCAAACTAGTTGACTCGATGACTCGACTCAGCAGTGTGGAAGGCCTTTACTCTAGAGTCAGATTGGACTAACTTGGGACTCGTTGGTGTGTAACCAGCCTTAGAGTAACTATCACACATGCGTATAATCTGAACAGGTAGTAAGACGCGGTGATAAAAAAAAGGGGGGGTAGTTAAATTTAGTGTCCTCACTTATCTGCAGTTAACAAACTTATCAGTCAGCTTTATCATCAAAAGTGACTTCGTCTCCGTGTTGAATGAAAAGCAGATGTAATCTCACCAGCAGTTAAAGGTTATAGTTCTACCTCAATTGGGCTTCATTGTTTTGGCCTATTACCCACTATAATTTTAAAACATCGTAAAACTCGGATAAGTTATTGTCGTAGATTGAGACGGCTACATAAAAATAAGGTTCTTGAATTATATCATATTAGATGTATCTGTTTTTTGGGTGATAAAAAGTGAGAGTGAAGGGGGAGGGGGAATGCAGGATTCCCCTCACTCTCCCCTCTATTGATGGTAAGGCAGTGTACCACCCCTTTCTAGGTTCTGGTTTCTTTCAAAGCAGAACTTTCTTTGAAGTGTTCCGCTATTTCGGCTAGACACATTAGAGTAGTCGAGTGGTCGAAATAAACACTAGACAATGTAGGGGGAGTTTGGTCCAACCACCAGCGCAGTATACCAGAGGTTGTTAAATTGTGGGCCACAACACCTCCAGAGGTCGCAAAGGTTTTAATATGGGATTCGCAGAAAACAATGATAAGCGTGAATAAATTAAGAACTCATTAATATTTTTAAAATTTTGAAATTATAATATAATGCAACTTTTAGTTCAATATTTGTTTAGCTTACTGCAGAAATAAACGTTGTCTGAAATGATTACAGGAACACAATTTTAATAATCAGGGGAGGCTCAAGAGCCGTGTGAACCGGGCGCCAGCTCGAGGGGGGTGCTAAACAGAGTACCAACCTAACCTAACGGAACCTGGGCGTGAAAGTGGACTTGCTAAGCATAAAAACCCTTCACATTTTGATACTAACACGAAATTACAAATATTGGTATGATTTTATGTGGTGAATAAAATAAGATATAGCTTCTTCCTCAACAAACTCTTTTACATAATCCATCTGGAAAAAAATAAAACCCTAACACTTTTATTTGCTGCAATTATCTCATAAGCCATTCAAAGTGTTTGTTATAGTAAAACATAAATAGGAGAGTATTGTCTAAAAAACAGGTTCTTATCGTTTTATTTATAATTCTAGCCATTTTTGTACAATCTTGCAATGAAAAGTTTTAAGTGTGATTACAATTGGTGGCATTTCCCTTCGGATTATTTTCCTATTGCGCCTAGGCTACGTTAGGTTTGAGTTTTTAATTTTGGGGATTATTTGACAACTTTCATATTATCCTCCGGTTCTATAGGAAGGCGCCAAAAGGCAATCCTGCCCAGGCTAAAAATATACCTCAGGCCGCCCCTGTTAATAATCATTCGTATGATTAACTAAGATAAACTGAAAGCTTTGAGATTATTTAGAACATATTATCACTTAACAGGATTAATGAGTTTAAATATTTAGGAACGATTTTAACTAGCAATAAAGATAATAGAATAGAAATTAGGAAAATAATACAGTCGAGAAATGCCTGATATTACTCGGTCAGTAAGTTGTTGGCGTCTCGCCTGCTGTCAAGGGATATAGAACTTAGAATATGCTAAATAATTCTAACTGTTGTTCTATACGGGTGTGAAATGTGGTCTCTTAGCTTACATAACGAAAACCACCCGCTCTCCCAATTCTTTTTCCTTAGATCCATTTGATGTAGTTTGTGGATATAGACCAATTGTCATATGAAGAGACAGATACAAAGTTGCGAGATCCACTTTCATGAATTCATTTGACAAGCGATGTTATCTGCAGCTCTCACGCTCAGTCAGCATTGTGTATAACGCACAAACTTCAATTATTATCAAGAATAATCACTAAATGAACGGATGAGTGGAAAAAGGATAACATTCCAGCTTCCTTTGCTTTCGGGGAAACATATTTACTGACAAAACTATAAGTTTTATTGAAAATCCTATTTTTAGCCATGTGTAGGCCTAGTCAATTAGTGTTCAATTTTAGAATATCAAAGTGTAATTCTAATTAGTTTATTAATTATCAGTAAATAAAGGTGCCTTGCCACGTCTTGTGGGTGTCAACCTTTATGTACCCTTATTTCTTTCCAGCCCGTTAGTTTCTCGATGAGCACTGTCCTTTTTTTTTAACCAAAGGAGTTGCCATTTTGTAATTTAAATATGAACATCGCTATTTATATTAATTTAGAATGCTATATTACAGCGTTTTTTAACCGGTGTGTCTAGAAAGTGTTGTGGGAAGATCAAAAAGAAGTGAGGGAAAAAAATGAAGAATAAAAAGATATATTTTTTAAATCCATGATCAGAATATTTAAAAAAATTAATAGAATTATTAGAATTTTAGCTACTGAACTTTTATATACAATTTTTACAATTGTTATTTTTACTATACAATCTTGACCATTTTAACGCGCTTGTTCAGTGGGCCGTGAGTTTAAAAATGTTGAAAATCGTTGCTATATTAAATAACTTTCACTGATGCATTTAGTGAAGATACTATGAACTACTAAAAAAACATTTTAAACCACTTATTTATTTACAAAATATTGAAAAATAACACTGTGTTTCTGTTTCTTGAGTTTACACATATATAACGTTATAAGTTTCGTTCCAACTTTGTGAAAAAAACAATAATTTTATGGTGGGTGTAGTAATAGTCATTAACAACGCCTGCAAAGTATTAAATGGATATATTTTAAATGAGCTTTAAAAGAAAACTAAAACATTTTACACCTCTTGAAATATTTATAGTAAAATATGAAAAAAGTAATCTTGTTAGCAACTTTTTTTTTCTTTTGATTTGGTATGAGGATATTTTTCGAAACAAACTATAATATCTAAAATTTATTTGCGAAATAAAAACTACGTGCCAAAAGCACCTCCCACTTTTGCGTGATGGAGTATTGAAGTTGCAGAGTGTGTAGTGCGATTCGCATCCTGCCAGCTCTTGAAGAGCCAGCCAGTACAGTTGTGAAGTTGAAATCTGAAGTTGTGTCAGTTCATCCCACTTTCCAAAATGTTGGTACCATTGACTACAACGTTTAATCACTTCTAGAATTATATGGAAACAAATACACTTATTTGTTAGTATAGTCAAACGGGTGGATTTGGTTGTAATTGTTGAAGCAGTGTTACATATTTGAAAATATATTTAAGGTGCTAATGTTCTACAACAATTTATTATACCATAACATACGGTTGGGTAAAGAACCAACTACCCATAATAGTGGTCAATTGGTCTGAAGCGTTTTACTCTCATTTCACTTTGTCACTCTTAGTAATCAGGTCAGTGTTCGAATCTTGGCTGAATTCACTTGCATGAGTCAAATACCTTACCAAAGTCAGTGGCGTGTGTGCCAAGTGAATTGGTATCACGGGTTCCATTCCCGGCATGGTCAAAGGGTTATTATTGCTGCATTTTCAGATGAAAGACCTAATATAGGGTTTTTTCTTAGTATTCGGATAGTTTGTAAGCTGTGAGTTGATGTTATCATGAAGTTCAAAGAGTGCAGGTAGAACACACCCAGTAAAAAAAATATCTTGAGTTGATTTTAATCAAGTTATTGTGTCATAGTTCCAAGAAAATTCCGGTCCAATTACTATTATCATCTTTACGTATTATTACATTGTAGTTCTGATTTAAATTAGTGTATGTTGTTGAAAGGCAAAATAAAGGCGTCAGGCGTAATACTGTGGATAAATATAAATAATATGCCCGTGCTGAGCTTAGCACCAATGGATCTTCCTAATGATAACAGTCAGAAATGTGAACTAATGTTCTTTCGGAAAGAAAAACACAGCTGTTTAAAATTTAGGTGTACCTAAGAAGTTTGTCTACCAGTTGTGTGCTAATGGCATTGTATTTTAGTCATTATTTTGGTACAGAGCTATAAAATGTTTGGTGATTTAGTCGTATTTGTTATCGAACGTAAATCTAAGTCCGGTAATGATTTTAAAACTATTTTATCCCACGGTATTCTATATAAGCTACGAAAGCTACTGAGGAACCCCCATGGGTTCATGTTTCATCCCCTTTACCTCTACAATTACTAGACTACAAGTTTTTGAGCTTTAACTTAAAAGTATATGAGTAGTAAGCTCATATTATAAATTAGGTCTAAAACCAAATTAATTTATTTCTTACATTTATGTTACATATTTTTCATGGGGAAAATAATATAATATACTCATCCACTTTTTGATACATTATTTTTTAGATTTTAATAATGAGTTTCAAGGGTGAGTTCGTTGACTTATTTGCTTGATATTGAGAAGAATGTATTTTGAGAATGCTAACTCATTAAGGTATGTTGTAGGAAAGGGTCAAAGTTTTTTAGACAACTCGCTTTGCAATTTCTGGATACTCACTTCTAGGCTTGGCCCAAAATTCAAATAACATTTTCGGGTTAATAGTGTCATTTAGATTATTGTCGGCTATTATGTTGACAAGCTGCTGTATTTCTCTAACTGATGGATCAAAATCCTGTATTGCGGCTGTGGATGGGTTTCGAAGCCAGTTTATAGGGTCATTTTAAAATATTCTTGGAGGAAGTTTGTAGCTTTTGTAGATTTTCTATTAATTCTGACGTAATATCCAACGAGAGAGTAGTTTCTGATTCACACAAAAAATCGTACAGTATAAGGAAGCACTCAATGATGTGGTTTTTTCCCCCCACATACATTTCAAAATCTAATTTTTCTAAGCTTTGCTTCAATTTGGGTATGAGCAGAAACTATTTTCTCAAATGATCCCTGAAGTTATAGGTTAAGTTCAATGAGAGTTGCAAATATATCAACCGAATAAGAAAAAGTTATAACCACCCGGGATCACACAGTCTTGATGACAGATCAAATGAAAAGTCAGAATAGAAACAACATAACTTCATTCTGATGAGTGAAAATTTGAAGCAAAACTTTGCCCGGAGACAACCATCTGACCTTCTGTGTGACGTAGCAAAGTCCTGAATTGGCTTCCCATTTCTTTACAAAGAGCAGTAAAAGGACCATTCAGGGTCCTGGAGTTTATAAAATTCACTATCTTAACTGCTTCAATAAGCAAACTTTGAAGGATAGATGGTATGTTTTTCATTGATAATAATGCTGCTCTCATTTGTCCAGCAGATGGTTTAGGATTGTTACTGATGCTTGGTACTTCTCCGGCTTGTTCACTAATGTCGAATGATTCCTGCCCGAGTTTCCTTTTCAAACGACCTATTTTTACCCTATTATTCATGTCAAAATGTCCCATAGCATAACACATTCTATCCCTGAAAGATAACTGTGCATACACCGTGGCGCAAGTGACCCTAACGAGTGAAGAACGAACGAGAAGGTACATGACTAGATCCTGTGATTATGGCTGACTGGCTGTTTCGCCAAGTTGTGTGCGCTGCGTTTTTAATTTAGTGACTTACGAGATACCATTCAGATTTAAATTATGCTTCTGAATTTTTAACACAAAAATGTAGAAGCATTAATAAGGTGTTTACCGTCATTTCGCATGATAACCTCATGGAACCCCTGATGAACCTTCGTGGAAATCAGTTTAAGAACCACTGAGTAAAGGCAATTAGTTACTTTATAATCATTCTAGTAATGTATGAATCGCTTATAACTATTTGTTTAAGAAATTTCACACACACACACATACACACATACTCGCATGTATAGAGCAAAATAAAACAATTTGTTTTAATTGATTTGTGAAACCTATCTTAAGTTTGACTTACCAGAATTAAAACCCTAAACCTACTCATCACAGGTGATTTTGTTCAGTGTATATTAAAATCAGGTTTAATATAAAAATAATAAACACAATAATACACAATTATTGAAATAAACTTAACTTCAAATATATTAGCATAATATGTATGTCATACACTTTGTATAACTTGATAATTTTCTAATATAAATATTGTATCTGTCACAAGAGGATAAAATCTAGTAACTGTGTGCTTCATAAGACTTGGCCTATAGAGAAATGTATTTTACGATACGTATAATATATTCAAAATAAGATTTATATTATATAGCTCCCAATATTATGTGGTGGACTCGCATGTTAATGAGCCATGTCAAACCAAATAAATACTACAGTTAATCAGCTTCACTATTAGGACTGTTGTATGTGGCTTTGATTTCTTTTACCAACAATATTTTATACCTTAAAACTATCATCGCGAGGATTATCATCATTTTGGGAGAGAAATATGCAGGCTTAAAGAAACAGAGTTATGTGACAATTTAGTAATAAACGCCACATAAAACATAAGGCTATTAAAATAACGAATGGTTACCAAAACCTCAAACATAGGACTTCCTTTCAAACCAAATATCAAATAAAATATGTTCACAACGTGATAGTGGTTTATGTATGTAGAATTAATATAGTAAATTAAACCAATTTTAGAAATCCAGGAGCAACGAAGTAATGGTGCGAAGTTGTGAACACACATTTTTGTGTGCGATTATAAAAACCGACAATTGAAGCGCAACTATCTTTACTAGATATAAAATACTTTCTTTATTATTACTCTAAACACAAAAAAATATAAACGAGCATTTTTATGCATCGCGTCTTACCAACCGTTTTGGTTACACGCTTATGTACTAATTACGCTAATCATTTTATGGATTAGGAAGGTTATATTTATATGAATTGTACACGCATGTGCGTTGAAGCAAAATGAAAACCAAATTGAAAAAATGCACTTCAGTGCACCCGATTGGTTCTACTACGATAGTAGCGCCTTAGACCGTGTGGCCACTGAGAAGGTATGTATTTATTAACAAGCTAATGTAGGACTAACTGGATGAGGAAGGAGTGTTAGAGTAAGTGCACTCCCATCAGGGAAGAAAGAGTAGGAAATAACATCTCTTTTATCTACAACTGAGCTGGATTCGAACTTCAACCCCCGCGCCAGTGGAAGTCCAGTGTATTGAAAGCCTACCAACATCAATGATTGTATGGTCTTTAAGACATCACTCTCAAAGTAGACTAAGCTGCCGAAGATTAGGAGATCATGGTTCGAATTCCGGTTCTGTGTATTGATGGTTATTTTCATTTGCCTTCGCAGTAAAGGCTTCTTGGATGGTGGACTAGACGCTACGCTAATTAGATAATTGAGCTATTTTGTAAGTCGTTTACTGATACAATCATTTAGTTTAGAAGGTACATGTTAAGAACCTCTTATAATAAATTAGCTACCTCCCCATCCTTTAATAAAATCTTAGTATATATTTATTAAGTGCATCAATTATATAGGACACTAAATGTGTGTCAAATTCTTATAATTCTTTTTACAACCGGACTAAGGTCTTGGTGTTTCACACAGTAAAAATGCCCCTAAAAATCTAAATTTGAAAAAAAACCCCACCAATAATAGCTTAGAATAATTTACGAGTATTATAAGCCCCTCTTCCCCTCCCCAAAATGTATTTCTGGATATGCCTCCGGGCAGGTGGTCTTCTTCGCGATATGGCAGTCAGCACTTGGAGGTCGCCTAAGTAGCCGAAGGGCCAATCAGAGGCTTAGGTCAAAATTTTGACTAAACATTTAGCAGTATTACACGAGTTTATTGTTTACCGGAATAAATAAAAAAACATTTTCTACGACCCTGTGTATAATTATATAGAATTGTAAACAAAGTTCAAAAGTTGAAATTTTACACTTTCAAAAGTCCAAAAGACTACATATTTATGTTTATCATTTAGAGCATTCATCATAGCATGCTCAACTCAGCTCCCGGCAGGGAAAAGAAAAGACCAAGATATGCCAGAAATGTGTGCAGCGCATTCGTATTTGAATGATTACTTGAAATTTTCCGCGTTGATGATGGGGGGATAAAGCGACCAAGTTTCTTGTTAATAACCACAGTATGTCCCTATTATGACAGAATAAGATTTGTGCACAATGCTTATCTATGAAGCCATTCTAAAATGGTCAAAAATGGCCGTTTCAATTCAATTTTTATCCAATTATCATATTATATTTCAACAATGTTCAGTATTAGGAACTTCTAATTACTCTTTATCTTCATTAATGTTTAATCAGAAATGATCCACCCACGTGCAATAGTGTTCGTGTAAATCTACTATTTCTAGCCGACTGTATCACAGAGTTGATGAGCATGTGATGCAAGATCTTTACTGTATCACAGAGTTGATTATCAAGTGATGCACGCTCTCAAAAGCTAAATGCCCAGGAAACTAAAGGACAATGGTATTTAGAAGCGTAGAATGGATCTTTGCGAAACGAATGATGTAATTTAATAAGAGGAACACAAATTATATATCCACTTTAATATGCCTCCTCCCCTTTTTGTTCTCCTACTGCCGGACAGCTCCACCAAGGCACGTTGTATAAAGCCACTTTGTTTCTGGCGTTTATGAATTTAAGCTCGACTATTCTAGACGAAGTAAGCCCACAATATCTCAGTCTGGAGGTTCACCTCTGTGTCTGTCTCAAAGCATATGGCGGAGATTAATGTGACCGATCCATTAGGTTAACGATCACCATTATTTCTTAGGTCGTAACCCGTTAGCGTTTATTACACGACAGTGTCCCAACCTTTTTACTACCCCCTCCATTTCTTATCTGGAGAAGAGTTGTCATGCAGTGAACATTAACCAGCCCTTAAAGAGGGCTGCATTGAGTAGAGAGAGGGCTTTCACACCCGAACTCGGAAGAAAGGCCCGGCTGTGCTCTGCACAGTATCCACAGCGACATTCCAAGCTGCTTCTCGACGTTCTGGTAACGACTTTTTTTGATATAAAAACAGCTCTAGTCAGTAAAAATAAATAGGATTACACTATCAGAACATGATATTCATTAAAACAAACTCGTAATGATGAAGAGTCTAACACGTTTTTATTTGAATACCAACTGCTTTTTGTGTTCTAGTGGTCCGAGTGTCTAGCTATAGATCCAGTAGTCCCGGGTTCGATCCCTGGCACTTCCAGCGAAGCAGTGGGTGTGGAACGGGCTCAACTCAGCCTTGTGAGGATAAATTAGGACCTACTTGAATAAAAATAAAAGTAGCGGCTCCGGTCTAGAAAACCGAGCTCAATGGTTCACTGTCCTGACCCCATTATATTTTCTACCCGCAAATGTTGACACTACCTTAGTCAACATGCGGCGGCCACTCGGTCAGTATTGCTCTATTGTGGTGTGATGCCATTGTTCTTTTTTTTAACGTCGGGGGTGGATTGATTTATCCATCACAAGTTTCATAAACTTTAATCTAACATAAAGATAATTCATTCACTTTATAATAATTATTGTTTATATTACAATTGTATAACAAGTTCCAGTGATACAAGCTATGCATCGTTTATGTAGACCAACGATTGCATGCATTGTTATTTCTCGGCGCCATTTACATACTTCTCCTCCAGCAGAACGTAAAATCACATGTTAAGTGCATACCAACAGATTTTAACTTTGTCGTATACACAAGTACATACTCGATTTAGATACATCAATAGCTTATTATTGGGATCGTTGCAACGATGGTGGCACATTATCTTATTGAAATGTATTCTAAACCTAGTTAAAGGTTCATTCATCAAAGGTTGTTAATTTCACTGAGATTTTGAGTTGTCAGTATTTAATTTACCCCTTCACAGAACTATCAGCACTTTAAAACGACCCCTCTCCACGCTCTATATGTCTATCTGTCGTCTGACATGAGCGAGTGCAATATTTTTTTTTTCAAGTTGGTCTAACTGTATTTCAGGCTTGATAGATTTTTTTTTGTTTCATAAAATTACTAAGGGGGGTATGAAATAAACAATAAAATACTTGGGAACAATCTAGCAGTCGCTTTTTGGTTTTGCTTCTGATCTGTAAGAAGGGGTGGTTGGGAACTGCCTAGATATTCTTCTCTCCTGATATCTAGAGCGACTTCTCCTCGCCCGTCGTCCCAATTACCGCACCAAGTCCCCGGGGAAAAGGAAGGGGTGGAGGCAGGGTTTGCTGAATAAAGCTTCATCTTCTGGACAAACTAACAAACAGGCCGATACAAATACTCTCTCTCTCTTCTCTGTGTAAATACAGTGATAGAGACAGACAAAGGAAGGGTATGGGGGGAGTGGGGGGATTTAAAAGCTTTGTGTTAGCAGCGCCAATTACGCGAGTTGATTGCCTCTTTCTTCTCTTTTTGTTTTCTTGATGCAATAGAAAAACAAAGAAATAAAAATCTATACATTCAAAGACTGTAAATTAACAAATTGATTTAATCATTAGGATAGAGTTGTAATAAAATAATTATTTGAAAAAAAATATTATTTTAGTAAGCAGTAATGATGAGCATGCTAACTACCCTCAATACCAACGCTGAGGTAGAAAAGATTATCTTCGCCGTCTCTTTCGGTTAACTGTTGCCGAATCTCCTCGCTTTCACTTATTTATGAAGAAGGTGTGCTGGTGTAAGAAGGAACGAACCATCATTGTGAAACTTGTATTATATTCGAGGGTATATTGACCACACAAAAACATGAAAATGAAAACCATGGTTTCCAATAGTAGCCATGCAGTTACCTCAGAGATGATATCCATTGCAGAAGTTAGGCTGATCTTAGTTTACCGGTTACGTGGTTGTACAGTTCGTAGCCTCATCTAGGTGTACAGAGAGAGAGACTACGCCTAAATGATATTTCACTTTCTCATTCCATGTCAGTATGATTACAATCCCTTTAAATTTAACCTTCATCCCCTCCACGTTATCATAATAATTACGTATGCGTTTAACCCGAACGGGAAGTAAGACACGGTTCTAAAATAAATTCTAAAAAAAATCCATGATCTTATGATTTTATCTAACTATAGTCCCGTCACGAGTCAAAACTTACGGACATGTGTTCTTGAAAAGACCCGTTGAATAACATAAAACACATAAGAGGTTTAATGGACAAGTTCAGGAACACATGTCTGCATGTCTGCCCTGGTAAGTAATTGGATCTGAAGTTGGTTGTAAGAAGAATGATTATAGTTGTTTAAAACCAGATAATAAAATCAAATTGAATTACAAATACTTGTATTTTTATTTTAAACCGTAAGAAGTAGGAAATTGTCTGGAAATGCTAGTAATAAACAGTTTAAAGGTTAATCGTATCATTTAACACAATAGTATGATATAAACGGTAGCTTAGGAAACTATTCCAAGACAAGGCCAACAAACAAATCTATATGTACCATTTCGTAAAAGAATGGGGCAGCTCTATCCATGATTTAAACCTAGTTGTTTTGATCGCTCTACGAACAAGAGTAAGTTTTAAGGCATTTTTAAAATTTCATAAAATTTAGTTATTATTTTAATTACTATTTAACGTCCTAATCTAAAGGAGGTGAGGGAGGTAGTTTAGCATGAAGGATGACCTTAGTAGGCGTGGGGGCCTGAAAAAAAAATTATATTGCGGGGCCCTCAGCTATCCTCCTCGCCACACCTTTACCCTCTTAAGATTTAAACAATAAGACATTGCGTCAATGGTCTACTAGGTTTTCCCTCTGTTTTCAACAAAATTAGAAACAGGGCAGTTTCATACGTTATTTTTGAAAAATAAGGAAATATGAGAACATATTTTCCAAGTATTTTATCATGTAAGTAGAATCATTTAATTAAATAAGTAAAGATGAAAACTAATCTTCCGAATATTTTCTCATGTCATTAGAATAGGCCTACATAAAAATCAATCTTGGATCCCATAAAACCGGTAACATCTTTATCTCAACAATAAACATCTCCAAATCTAAACTCGCAAACGATTGTTGGAATGACATTTTTTAAATAATATATAATAACCCTGAAAAGGATAGCCTAGCACAACCACACTTGGCTCTCAATTGAAAGAGTCACGTGTATTTCTGCTGCCCACGGGAAGAATGCACTACTATTCGAAACAATGTAACTACACCGGCCACGCTGTGAGAAATAGCGCGGCATGTCACGAGAGCAGGCGATCGAGCACGGCTGCAGCGCCGCAAGAAATAGCGTGGCATGTCACGAGAGCAGGCGATCGAGCATGGCTGCAGCGCCGCAAGAAATAGCGTGGCATGTCACGAGAGCAGGCGATCGAGCGTGGCTGCAGCGCCGCAAGAAATAGCGTGGCATGTCACGAGAGCAGGCGATCGAGCATGGCTGCAGCGCCGCAAGAAATAGCGTGGCATGTCACGAGAGCAGGCGATCGAGCGTGGCTGCAGCGCCGCAAGAAATAGCGTGGCATGTCACGAGAGCAGGCGATCGAGCATGGCTGCAGCGCCGCAAGAAATAGCGTGGCATGTCACGAGAGCAGGCGATCGAGCGTGGCTGCAGCGCCGCAAGAAATAGCGTGGCATGTCACGAGAGCAGGCGATCGAGCATGGCTGCAGCGCCGCAAGAAATAGCGTGGCATGTCACGAGAGCAGGCGATCGAGCGTGGCTGCAGCGCCGCAAGAAATAGCGTGGCATGTCACGAGAGCAGGCGATCGAGCATGGCTGCAGCGCCGCAAGAAATAGCGTGGCATGTCACGAGAGCAGGCGATCGAGCGTGGCTGCAGCGCCGCAAGAAATAGCGTGGCATGTCACGAGAGCAGGCGATCGAGCATGGCTGCAGCGCCGCAAGAAATAGCGTGGCATGTCACGAGAGCAGGCGATCGAGCGTGGCTGCAGCGCCGCAAGAAATAGCGTGGCATGTCACGAGAGCAGGCGATCGAGCATGGCTGCAGCGCCGCAAGAAATAGCGTGGCATGTCACGAGAGCAGGCGATCGAGCGTGGCTGCAGCGCCGCAAGAAATAGCGTGGCATGTCACGAGAGCAGGCGATCGAGCATGGCTGCAGCGCCGCAAGAAATAGCGCGGCATGTCACGAGAGCAGGCGATCGAGCGTGGCTGCAGCGCCGCAAGAAATAGCGTGGCATGTCACGAGAGCAGGCGATCGAGCATGGCTGCAGCGCCGCAAGAAATAGCGCAGCGTGTAGCGAGAGCAGGTGATCGAGCGCGGCTGCAGCGCCGCAAGAAATAGCGCAGCGTGTAGCGAGAGCAGGTGATCGAGCGCGGCTGTAGCGCTTGTGGAAATGGGCTCTAAGGTATTAGGAAATGCCCTAAAAGGTAAATAGTAAATACACGTAAACATTAATGCTAGAAACCGTGTTAATTTCTCCCAAACCCATTATTCGATCATCTTTCTCAACAAATTTTTTGTGTGTAGATAGTACAAAGAACAACCGAGCTAAGTTTGAATTAAATCAGTTAATGAGTTCAAAAGCTATCGTGAGACACACCCTCCACAAAGAGACAGCAAATCAGTGGAGTTAAAAATAAGAACTAACTTCACTCTTTCAATAAATCAAACCACATGAATATACCATTATTTGCTTTTACACTCTTACAATATTTTCTAGATCGCCTATGCCGTGAGCCTACTATAATATAATATACTATACAAGCGCTCAGTTAAAAGGTGTCCCACTCCAAATTGTTTGTTTTTTTCTCTCCGTAGCCTACACAAGCGCCCATCTACCCCCTTCTCAAACCTAAAGGCCCTGTGGGACCCCATCGTTCACACACCCCTAAGGACGGCCCTGTAATAGTAGCCCCTGATTCCCCAGTTCAATGCGAGTCTGACACCTGAGACCATGTCACCACCGGTGAGTGTTGAGTGAAGAGTGAAATGTAGAATGTATAAAATATAATCAACAGTAAATAAATTCTTCAAGTACAGGTAAAATTCAAATGTGTGTTTTAATATGTCTTCCTCTCTCCCGCTCTCACTTTAAGAGTATAAGAGAGATCTGAGTAATCTTACCCCTCCCCAACCCCCGCCCTCTCGTATGTTCTATTCAGGCTGGATTGTTGACAGACATGGGCTGTGTAAATGTTTGTTTTTTCGATAACAAGGTTGTCTGTCGCACCAGTTATCAACTAGATTCGAGAAAGATTGAGAAAACACTCTGGTTTACAAAGGAAGAGCTCAAGTTTAATGTCGATAATCTAGAAGTTAGAGGGAGGGGACTATAGACTCACACACTCGAGTATTATTAAATAGACAAGATATTATATTTGTTAACAGGGATGGACTGACAGATTCCAAGCGGTCCGGGACTACAAAATATGGTGGCCCTTAGAATTAATCTGAAAAATGAAAAATAACAGCTGAACACGGGAATAAAACCCGGTACCTTTGGATTATTACGCCAATGCTCTACCCGCCGAGCTATCCAGTAATTGTCCCCCACCCAGGGTCATTCTCCATTCTTCACTAATATTTTAAGGGAGAGTCTGTGATGGACGTGCTGAAATCGTTAGCTACAAATGTGTGATCTTATTAAGGTGCGGCAGAAGGGAGCGCAAGTATTTTCACAGATTTTATAGAATTGACATTTTTTGACCAAAATAAATCAAAATTTTCTCCAGTAGCAACATAGAGTTTAGTTTTCTGCACATGCTTATGTCAACAGATCTTGAATATGTGTCAAGGATGTCCTGAAATTTCGTCAAAAACTTTTCTCTTTATTTAAAAAGTTTTGACCAAATTCCATGAAACCATTTACATATATTCAAGTTCTGTTGATATCAGCATGTGCAGAAAACTAAACTCCATTATGCTATTGGAGAAATATTTGATTTATTTTGGCCAAAAAAAATCTAATGCCATAAAAACTGTTAAATTACTCGTGGTCCCTTCTGCCTCACCGATCACGAGCTATCAGATAACGCAGCCACCTTCGACTCGGTAGTCCTGGATAGCTCAGTGGCTAGAACATCGACGTACTAAGCCAACGGTCTCGGGTTCGATTCTCGTGTCCAGGTGTCATTTTTCAATTTTCAAATTATGCTATCTAGATGGAGTAATCAATCATCACTAAAACCATAAATAATAACTTTGGCTATTTGATTTCTAGAATTATTATCTAAACTGAAGCCATGGTTCATTGTAAGCCAAAGTGGTGGGGTGAGGTATTTATATATTTCTTATTAGTTTGTTTAATCCCAAAGCCATTTCAGCAACAGTATCGATTATCAGCTCCTACTTTGTAATGAAAAGGGCAAAAATGCTTGTACAATAGCTGGGTGTCTTTATTGGTATATTTAAGTTTGTAAAATGATCCTCCACTTGTTTCTTGTGTAGATCACTAAACATGTGACTTTACGTATGTCTTCAGAGATTGTTTATAAACAACACCAAGAAACAAACATGACAGTTCTACATTTACTACCATGAAATAAATCCACAAGTGATGTATTCTGAGCGCCCTCAGACTTGCTTACGGGAACCTTTGAATTAAATATAATAAAAATAATAACTATGAATTATTATTATTATTATTAGCGCCACGTCTTACTACCTGTTGGATTATACACTTAAATACTAATCACTATAATAGATTAGGAATTAGGAAGGTTGAATTTAGAGGAAGTGAACCTAGATTTGCGTGGAGGAAGAGTGGAAAACCATTTAGGAACCCCCCCCCCCC
>CABFOW010003966.1:23966-64148 GCA_902141385.1 Timema californicum
CTCGGCAGTCTAGCTCAACACGACTATCGCGTTAGCTAACTACGCCACCGAGGCGGGTACCTACAGTTTAACGTGGAATCCGAACCACGGTGGAGGCCTGGCATTCCCCACATTCACAAGCTGTGAATAACTATAAATTGAATGAATGGTTTTAATTTAAGTTTAAAGTAGTTGCGGCAGCCCAAATCAAACCGACCTACCAGGTAGTGTCCCGGTAGCCCAATCCATGGTTTAACCCCATCCCAATTTTATATATATACACGATTTCTTATACCCTGTAAATTCCAAGACAAGTAGTTTTTTGTGCACCACGTCTTATTATTATTATCGGTCCGGGATATACGTGTATTTACTTGAGTTAGGTAAGGATGAGGATGGTAGAATTTTAAGGAAACGAGGCTTCATTTGTGTGAATAGAGAGTGGTAAATAATCTGGGAGAAAAACACTATCACTAAATCTGATCAGAACTAGAACTCAATAATTAAATCAAGCCATAAAATACAGTTTTAATAAATGGTTGCAGCCAAAATAATTCTTCATTACTCTTTCCTTATGATTCGATAGTTTTTATTTTAAACCGGGAGTAGTGAGACGTTTATTTAATTTTTGTGCATGGACAGCTTTACTAAATATTTGTTAACTTAATTCAAAGCTATTAATATTCCTACACATTTTAATATATAATTTACAAGATTTCTTTATCCCCCCATCGGACATTTTTTTTATCATAAAATATAAAGTATTTAAATTTGTAGGGTCTCAGCCAAGTTGAGGCTAAATACTATATTAACCTTTTATATCAAATGTAATATATATTATTTAGGGATATAATTATTTATTTATTTGCAACACGTCTTACTACCCGTTCAGGTTATACGTTTGTGTACTAATTATACTAATGGTTTCTTGTGGGTTAGGAAGTTTATTTTCAAGGTAAGTGTACCCAAATTTGCGTGGGTGTAAAGTGTAAAACCATTTTGGAATAACCTCCCCTCAGTACCGCGAACAAGATTCGAACCTTAATCTCCCCGTCATCGGCGGTATAGTCTACTGTGAGACCACAGAGCCACCGAAGTTGGTGTAAGATGTTAATGAAACCTTATATTTTTGAGGGAGCAAATTTTTTAACAGCTTTTTATCGAACATTTTGCTTTGCTAAACGAAGCAAAAAGGGGAATAAACGAAAACGTGAGCAAGTATAAAAACCAAAGATGATTTAAACTATCGAATTTTGTATGGCGCTGTTGTGGGGATTATAGCTTTGTATTAGTGAGGAGTAAAACATGATGAATCAAACGCAGGAATAATTGCACGGAAGTAAGGAAATATAATCTGTAATTGAGATCTCAGTCACAATGGAAATTTGTCCAGTTAGTTCCCATCGAGTTTATTGCGAATGGGTTTAATCGTGCGTTTTAACACTGTTTTACTGCAATTCGGGTATCATTTGCTGCCAAAATAAAAATACAATTGCGTGAACCAAAACGGCCCGATCTCATATCTAAGCGGCAAAGGAGGCCTGTTTACAGATCTAAGTGACCTTAGAGTAAGATGAACTTTTTATTTCGTGGTATTTATGGACATTGTCCGTCTAGCCAGGCTCTTTGGCAGGAGTCAGAGATAGTATTTAACATTTGTAAGCTCATACCAGCCAGGATTTAAATGAACTGATCTAGTTGTGGTCTTTTCATATTCTATCACGGTGCATTTCTTGAAAAAAATCATTTTATACAAGCTGTTAAATTATATATTTGCGGGCAGATTGAACCAGCAGTAAATCTCATGATGAACAAAAAGGTAAGCTATAATTATTTTTGGAGGAGAAAATATTCCCACCACTCCACTTCATCAGGGAGAGAACTTTCATTTCGTAAAAACATAATCCGCGGTTTTCGGTCATTTTGAACTCTTAGGGGATATACGTAGTTATTGTCGTGAATTCGCATTTAAAGAGGATAAAGTAAAGGGTCTCAATTTTCACACAGCGCACGTTTATAGCCCCCGGGATTGAGGCCCCTGGAACTAAGCGATGGGAAAATTACTACTCAAGAAAGAAATTCGTTAAAAGAAGGTGTTTCCCCCTCCTAGTCTTTATGAGTCAATGAGCTCATTATTGTCTTCAAACCAGACAAAACCCCATTGTCCAATTTTATTCTTAAGTTCTTTTTATGTTGAATCCAACCAGACTTTTTCGACATAAAAAAGAAAATTACTGTGCGAAGTTATTGACACGAGAGGAATGAATGAATCTCTAAGCCCTCAAAGACGTGGAAATAATAAGAGATAATGTATTGTATGGCTCACGCTATGTGTATTGCATAGTCGACCTAGGTGGTCTTGGTGTAAGGTGCTTGGCTCAGGATGCAACGTTAGTGGGTTCAAAGCCAGCTGGGGTCGACGGACTTTTCTTGTGCGATATAATTTCAAAGTACAACAACCTCCATTCGGAGGGGAAGTAAAGCCGTTGGTCCCGTGTCAACTTTTGCATGTAAAAGAATCCTGGAAGGTTTGTCAAAATACTTTTCCAGGAAAAGTTAGTAGGATCTCGCTCATAGGAATTCTCGTGTGCCGATATAATCTATCGGTTGAGAAAGGGCACGTGAAATAAATCAATAAAATATAAATCGTATCCAGGTGTGGTTTTCTCAACACTTCACTTGACCGTATGGAAATAATATGTATCAGTGAAATACTTTTATTTTTAAAAGGACCCGTTTTGGAGGCCACATGGTCTAAGGCGCTACTCTTGCAAAAGACTAGACTGACGATGATAAGGATATGGTGGTTTAATCCTGGTCTGGTGTAGTGAGAGAAGTTTTCCCTAAAGTGTTTCCCAATCTCTCTTAATGCGTTTGTGGATGCAGCCTGGCCCATTAGCGTGACTAGTAAGTAAGCGTATAAGCCCCCACCCCCCCACCCCTTCTCAACGTGTGTTACCAAACTTATCATAGCGAAGCATTTGGGCACTAAAACAAGTACTCAGAAAAGTTAATACTATTCAGTATCGAGATTTATCTATGAGAATGTTTACTTACGGTGAAAACATGAACAATAATATAATTTGTTCAACACTAGAACGTATAATATCTTTGTTACGTACTAACGTGGTGATTAACCTCCCCCCCCCTCTATGTAACACCATGTACACATTAAGCTGTGGCCAGAGTAACGAGCCGAGCCGAGCCGAGCAGAGCCTCGAGCCAAACCTCAACATTCCTGCGAGCCATATTTTGCTTCATCAGGTTATGTACTTCAGAGGATGGCACGCGTAATGAACAGGGAAAAATTTTAATTGGCTGCCAGGGCATAATTTATCCATACCTTGCAACAAAGAAAAAAAATACAGGATAGATGATGGTGGCAAACTCAAATGTATTAAGGGCGGGTGGAATATAGTGGAAATAACTTGCTCCACTAACTCAAATTTAAAGAAATTAGTGGCTAATACAAAAACTTAGCTTGAATGTCACCAAGTGATTAAGCATCTAATTATTTTGAATGAGCCAAAAGTGCAAAAAAAAGTTTACGTTTAATATAATTCATGTGTGCAGGAAAGTCTCGCAATAACATTACGTTTCTTAACCAATGACTCTTATACAGACCCTAAACAGAGTGTATGTATATATATACAGACTCTAAACAGAGTGTGTGTGTATATATATATATATATATATGATTAATAAAGTATATGTTGATTAATCTTGTGGGGTAGGAATGAGGAAAGAATCATTTTAGAGCTAATCTCCCCGCATTTGCGTGGAAGGAAAGTGGGAAATATAGGAAAAACCATCCTAATAGACCTGACTGAGATTCGAACCCCAATCTCCCCACCTTGAGCCTGCAAGTCTAACACGAGATTAACGCGTTAGACCACTACTCCACTGAAGCGGGTACAAAATCTACCTTAGGGGTGAACAAAGAACAGACAGTCTATCTCCCCAGAGGCAGTTTCAAACTTATTTTAAGTGTGCAACAAACTTTCTAAGAAAAAGTATTACCATCTTTGTACAGTTTACAGCACGCGAGTGATCATGTAGCTGTAAATATGATTTTTAATATACTCTCTAATTTTTAAATATTAAATTAATTTTTAATTATTTTCCTTGTTCTATTATAAAACAAATTCTAATATTTAATGTCAATTTAAAAAAATGAATGTGGGGAATGCCAGGTCTCCACCGTGGTTCGGATTCCACGTTAAACTGTAGGTCCTGAATTTCAACTCACAATCACCCTACCATTACACATTAGCGTAAGTGAGTATAACCCGAGCGGGTGGTAAGACGCAGTTATAATAATAATAATAATAATAATAAAAATAATAAAAATAATAATTTAATAAAATCAAGCAAAATTTCAAGGGTAGTAAACTTTACAGCACGCAACTGCTCATCTAATATTTCAAGTGCGTGTGACGAAGGGTTAGTTAGAAATAAACACTAATTTAAAGTTGCAAGTGTTTCAGCTCGAAACACACTGGATGGTGCTGCACCTCGAGCCAAACCACTTGCAACTTTAAATTGTTTATGTATAATTAACCTTCTGTCACACGCACTTGAAATAGTAAATGAGCAGTTGCCTGTTGTAAGGTTTACTACACCTTGAAATTTTGTTTTAAAATTAATTCTTATTGTAATTGACATATTAAATATTAACCGCAAATACGTGTTATAATAAGTCGAGGAAAATAAATAATAATTAATTTAATATTTAAAAATTAGAGTATATATTAAAAACCATATTTACAGCTACATGATCACTCGCGTGCTGTAAACTGTACAAAGATGGTAATACTTTTTCTTAGAAAGTTTGTTGCACACTTAAAATAAGTTTGAAACTGCCTCTGGGGAGATAGACTGTCTGTTCTTTGTTCACCCCTAAGGTAGATTTTGTACCCGCTTCAGTGGAGTAGTGGTCTAACGCGTTAATCTCGTGTTAGACTGGCGTGCTCAAGGTGGGGAGATCGGGGTTCGAATCCCAGTCGGTTCTATTAGGATGGTTTTCCTATATTTCCCACTTTCCTTCCACGCAAATGCGGATAGACTTATGGATTCTCCTAAAAGTAAACTTTTTTTTTCACTTTTGGCCCAATCAAAATAATTAGATGCTTAATCACTTAGTGACATTCGAGCTAAGTATTTGTAATGTCCACTAATTTGTTGAAATTTAAGTTAGTGGAGCAAACTATTGCCACTATATTCCTGTCGCCTTTAGTACATTTGAGTTTGTCATCATCATCATCATCATCTGTCCTGTATTTATTTCTTTGTTGCAAGGTGTATATAAATTATACTGCGGCTGCCAATTTTAACTTTCCCGGTTCGTTTTGTGTGTGATCCACTGAAGTACATAACTTTATGAAGCAAAATATGGCTCGCAGGAATGTTGAGGTTTGGCCCGAGGCTCAGGTCGCTAGTCTGGACGCAGCTTTAAGGCGGTGACTGACTTGTAACAGAGCATTGCAATGTAACACGCCAGTCAGTGCGGTGTACACCTGATTCCATTGCTGAGGGAGCTGCATGCTTACTATTGAGCACCAGCGTTGTCATTCTTTTGTTTTCCGTGATCAATCTTCCATCGAATGTATATCAAATTTGGCAATACTGGGCTGTCGTTGTTGCCAGTAACAGTCATAAAGTTACAGTAGTCTGAGTCTCATGTTCCTAATAACTAGCTCAAAAACATTCACTAAATAAACACATATTTTATTAGTACTCTGTGTAGAAAAATATTTGTTATTGATCAAGTTAAGATTTTGTGTGTGTTGGTTGTGTGTTTGATTTTTTTGCCGTAAGGTTTTGGAATTATAATTTTGTGTGTATATCAATATATTGATTTGATTAACAGTGTATTGTTAACAGTTAAATATAACAAAAATTATGGAGTCTCCAGCTTGTTACAAACAATTACATTATAAGAGGAAAATATTTAGTAATGAAAGAGCAATGGTGTTAAGAGTCTACACCTATTTTCGTAAAGACGGAACTTGTTCAGTAACTCAAGCGACAACGCATATTGTTTGTATATTAATTATGATGAAAAAGCTATATACATAAAATAGTTTAAACATAATTACGTGGGGAAAAGAGAAACGTTAATATAATTCCATCTTTAAAAAAATAAAATTTTGGAAATAGTTAATGTATCTAGAAAAGGCTGTACACCAATAGGAAATGTAAAGTCCGTTCACGATAGGTTTTTACCCGGATGACAGTTCGAAAATCATATGTTTAGGTTTTGGGTTGCCAACACTTGTAAAAGATCACAGTTTTGTTATAAATATAAAGATGTTTAATTACCTGTTATATATTACATTTAAAATAACGTATTCTTAAGTTTTCTCATACTATCAATTTTTTTTAAATAATTTCTTTTTATCCAATTCTAAACAATATTTTAAACATAATTAAAAGTACTTATTCTTCGTTTTGGAAAGTTATGAATTTTTTGTAATATAGTGCACACATAAACACCTTTTAATACAGGCACCGCACTTACTTGGAAAAGAGAAAGTTCTTGTCATTTTCTTACATACAATAAATTATTTTATGATTATTTTATCTTATTTTGAAATATTTAACTGAATAAAATATTTTCATCAACTGCGTGACATCATTGTAAAAAACTTGTTTACCATCATGTTCAACCACATGGTTTAAATTCGTCAGTCGCCATTTTGAAGCTATGTTCGTAAGAAGTTTTTGGGAAAGTGGTGTGAATATTTTTTTAAAGTGGAATAAAACTATAAATAAATTTTGTGTTCGTCCTCAAATAAATATATAAATGATATTGGCCTAAATTACTGTGGTTAACTATTACATTAATATATTACCATCTGTTTTCATTACAGTCATCCAAAGTGATAGATGTCAGCTAGTTGGCGTAGTGATATATTAGAGATTACTTCTACATCTTGAGCTGTCATTCAGGTAAACTTAGGTCGGGAATGACTTATATTTGCCGGTCAATTGAGCCCCCCAACCTTCCCATGCCGCATTGTTTACAATGAAGGATTTCCAAGTAAACCCTCCCCCTTCACTTCCCAACAAATTAAAGCTTGAAGTTTTGGCAACCGGTAACAGAGAGAGAGAGCGAAGATAAACCTTTTCTCCATAAGACCTGCTGTTAGCTCCCTCAGTTATGAAGTTAGGTGTAGCTAGCAACGAGATGAGCCGCTCGATGCTCGATGGAAACGTGCTCCATTTGACTGTCGGTTTTTCCACGAATCCCTTTGATTGTCACATCACAAATCATTCCCCGTGCAGGTGTTCGCGCCGAGCACAGTGGTCCAGTCGTCAAAGTGAACAATGGAGGATAGACGTGTTTTGTGCTATTACCATGCATTTTGCAGAAAATGTCAGAATAAACTGGGGCGGAACCAAGAAAACACTTAGTTTTGTTCCTCCTATATTGTTCAATAAAAAATAATGTTGTGGGATCCTCAAGTTCGACAACATTATAATACATAAAAAAAAGCTACAATCGCGACTAGTAGGTCCGACATTTCAGCTAAAAATGAGAAAAAACCTGAGCACTGTCGGGAAGAGCATTCAAAGTGAGCATTCTCCGCATCCAATCAGGAACTCGAGCCGAGCTATGTAATGTAATGCTCGTATCAAGCATTACATTACAAAGCTCGGCTCGAGTCAATCTCCGGCCTTAGACATTAAAAATATATTCACGTGGTTTATGGATGACCCTTAATGTGTCTTTCAACTCTATAAACCTCCAAACGTACTGATGTAGATAAGTAGTAGTACCACCACTTGCTACAAGAGAACTACGGCGTTTTCTGTACTGGCCCATAGTAGGAATATTACATTTAAACAAACATCTGTTAGATAACAATATCTATCAATAGGAATATTACATTTAAACAAACATCTGTTAGATAACAATATCTATCAATAGGACTATTACATTTAAACAAGCATCTGTTAGATAACATAATCTATCAATAGGACTATTACATTTAAACAAACACATCTGTTAAATAACAATCTCTATCATGCCATCTGAAAAGCCATGTTTGCTTGAATTGTTTAATAATATTGACACAGTTAACAAACCTTTTTATTGCTATTATATAATGGTTTAAACTCAATAACTGTGGTTTTATTAAAAAATGTCAAATCACTATTTAATAAAATACTAATTTAATGTTTATTTCCTATTCTAATAATTAAAAGGGCCACCTACCGGAGCATTAAAGACATTCAAATATCTAGCGGTATTTAAGTACTGGTTCAATATTTCAAAAGATATTTTATGACAAGGCCGTACTAAAATGAAAAGGGGGAGAGGAGATTGCAGGTTTAAAACCCTTCCCGAGATTATAAATCAAGCATCTTTTATACCTCTTTAGTGCTTAGGTTAGTATTTTCTAGCTGTCAGAATGACTCTTCATATGAAAATTTGACTGTAGCTTTTCAAAGTTTTCTAGAATTCCAAACACAGACATTCATAGAAGTGTTAAACAAAATTGGCAAAAAGAAACGAAATTGTAATTCAATAATAAAGATCAGTACGCTAAAATTGTCTACATAATATGATCAAAAAGCCCCGAAAAAGTGTATGTATATGCAGATAAAGGTTGCATTTAAATTAATCTTGCTATTCGTCAGAAATGTAAATAAAATCGAACTTCTATACATCCCCTTAGAGATAACAGTAATATATAAGTTTGTATTTGTGTTCCTGTACAACACTGTATGATGTGACGGATAAGTGCTCAAAGGAGCACACTTTTTCCTTTCCAAACAATGTGTCGGTGTGTTGTGTGATGGATGAAGATAGATGTTGGCAGCTCGAGTGGTGACCAGAGTAAAGTGGGTCATTTGGACGAGAATCCTTGGTGCCAGTTTTACCAATGCTATTATTCTGATAGATAGAGCGGCAAACGTGTCTATCCCACCTTCCACACTGTAACGTGTGTTCCTTAAACAAATTGTCCTATCACACCTCTCAGACTATAAGGTGTGTTCCTTAAACTGATTTTGTGGCTACATTGTGTATGGCGTCACTCTCTTGTTAAACTATACCACCGATGACAGGGAGATCGGGGTTTTAATCCTGGTCAATTGTACTGAGGGGGATTTATCTAAAATAAATTCCCACTCTCCATCCAAGAAAATTCGGATGCACGTCCTCTGAATTAACTAGACCATGTCTTCCTAACACACACCCCAGACTAGAACATGTCTTCCTGACACACACCCCAGACTAGAACATGTCTTCCTGACACACACCCCAGACTAGACCATGTCTTCCTGACACATCTCTAAGTATTATTATTATTATTATTATTATTATTATTATTATTAGCACCGCGTCTTACTACCCGTTCGTGTTATACGCACTTACGCTAATGTGTAATGGTAGGGTGATTGTGAGATGAAATGGAGGACCTACAGTTTAACGTTGAATCCGAACTACAGTGGAGGCCTGGCATTCCCCACATTCACAAGATGTCTTGTCAGAGGTGAAGGAAGGGTTTGGTAATCAGATAAATCTTTGCCGGGACCGAGGATTGAACCCCGGCCGCCAGCACAGAAGTCTGACACCTTACCCCTAGATCACCAGGTCACTAACCCTACGGTTAAAATATTCACCAATGATAATAATTAATTTACCATGATTACGACAGTTAAATGCTAATAAGTCAATGTTTATGTATTCATGAATCAAGTGATGTTCAATGGATTGCAAAAATGTAACCCAGCTGTCAAAAGTGATCACATGTAAAAATCGCAGCTTGACGTATTTTAATTGAGTACGTAAACAATAAATAGTTATTCCTGAGAAAAACGTACAAAAAAAAAGTCGACAAATATAACGTAAGCAAGACGGGAAGGGAGATAGGACTAAAAAGGGTTCTGGGGATCCCAAATGACCAAAAAGGTGATTATGCAATACTTCAACACCCCTATATGGATACATCACTTTCAACAAACAAACAAAACATTCTTGGGATGAAAATTACGTTCACAGTAAATACCTATTCGTAGTTGCGTAGTGTTTCCTTCTTTTAGTCTGTAAGATAAGGCCCTTGGCCCCGTCGAGTGCAAGTCTAAAACCTATTTTGTGGGATGGTTGGCGGGAGGGTGAGAGGCGGGCTTGGCTTCACAACCGACCAAAGTATCCTTCCGCGCCAATAAGAACAGCTGGATCATGGAAACCGTAGATGGTGCTAGCTACCGGACAGGTCTTGGGCGGAAAAAATCACACGTTTGTAAATATTAGTTTTCTCAAGAACGAGTTAAACGTTTATGTTAATATTTGCAACGCCCCTTCTAAGATAATGTATCAATGTTTATTAATCGTTACATTACCTTATTTTTTGTTATAAAGCCGGCAGTTTTTTATTGAAAAATGACAATTTTATCGATATTTTATCATTGTTATAATTATAGAGGAGGTGTAAATGTATACAAAGTATTACTTAATCAACATGATTCTATTCTTGAACAAACCGTTTCTGAAATGAAAACTGCAAAACAATAAACCTTCTTGAAGATAGCCGTTTGTTCCCAGGGCTCTGAATTTCCACACCAAATGAAAATGGTCAACCGCCTTAACACGCTTACCTTTCGTTATTCCAGTATGGTATAGCTTATAAGATAGAGGCATTTTGTAGTACGCCAAGGCAAGACTGCGTGTTACCTCTCAGGTTAAACAAAGGGTGCAATTGGCGTCCTGAAGGATTTCCTAAACAGCATTACATTGATTGCAGAACTCATCTGAGGATTGAAAAATATTTTAAGATGAAATAAAAAATCGTTAAAGAATATTAAAAATGGATGAAATTTAATCGTGCTTACTAGTAAAATAGATAACATCTTTCAAAAGTGAGAGCCAATGAACACGTTGCATGTCGTATACATTTATAAGAATAACGTTTATGCAACTTAATAGTTTTCAATTTGTACATCGACTATAGTGAAAATCAAATTTTACCACGACTACTCTCAAATTATCTGAGCTCCAGTTCTTGTCGAGATACTCCTCACTACCCCTTCACCGCCCTAAGCAGCCCGTAGAGCCCTAGTTTTGACAGGAGATAGCAGCAAGTGCCCTGATAACTGAATTACACCTCGTCTTAATTCACTTCCAACATTCTCTTTCTTAACCAAGTGCCGAAACAAACAACCCCAGTCAGTCAGGAAATTCGCTACAGAATATTGTGGACTTTGGCCCTCCACCCTCCTTTTCGTCCACCCTTGCGAGATCAACCTCGCTCCGTTCGGTGAAACCAAACGCTGGTGAACGATGAAGTTTCTGAAGAAAGATTAGCTGAAATATTATTTTAATTTTATTTTGCAACTTGTCACGTTATCCCTTAGAGTTATAGCGTTAGTAGGCTAAAAAGGAATGTATAGAATTATATTGGATGTACCCGCATTTGAGGGTAGAGCGTAAAATCGTTTAGGAAAGTCCACCATTAGTACATTCGACATTTAGACCACGTGCTCATAGGCACGGGAATACCTGATATTATTGTAATTATTATGTTATGGTGGAGCTAATTTCTTTACCGATGTATAATAATAGTCTTGGTCAAGATTCACTGGTAATAAAATATTAATCCTCTGGTTGAACAACTCACTTTTGACAAAAGGTATCAACTTCCCCAGAAGGAAATTTTATGATATTATCTAAAAGGTTATTTATGGTCCGGATAAGGTATAATCATAAAGTTACCACCCACACACATAAAATAATAACTTATTTAATTACTAGTGATGGATAGGTTTCCAAATGTTAGCTGTTCGGGTCTAAATTCCACCAAATAACACAAATTCAAGACATGTTGAAGACACCTCATCCACATTGGTTTTGTCTTTCCGAAAAAAACGAGTAGTTAAAATAATGTCGTCAGCAGGGTCAGATCATTAATTGGCGCAAACACATTTTATAAGACAAATTTGAACTTTTTTTTATTTTACTTATTGTTCGGGTTATACCCTTGTGTTCTAGAAACTTAAGTGAGGTAGGGATGAGGTACGTTGAATCATAAGAAAGTGTACCCACATTGGTGGAGGAGTGGAAAACCATTTAGGGATAACCACCCTTAATACACCCAAACGGGACTCGAGCCTTCAACCTTCCCGTTATCGGTAGTCTAGTCTATTAAGAGAATGACGCCTTAGACAATTTGACTAGCGAAGCGTTATAATATTTTCATTTTAATGGATGTGTTTTTAAAGAGCGGTGTCATCCCACATAACTAATAATATGGAACCTTCTATAAGTAAAGAGATGGCGGACACGGGGTACCGAAGAGCAGACCAGCTTCCACCACCCCTTCAAGCCAGTCCATGGCAACTATAGTCGGGTCAGTCCTAGTTAGTTATCAGGATTAACGATCCTTGGAGGATACATCTAAAGGTGTGTCTCCACGTGAGCGTTTGGCCCGTGCAAGCCAAATGAGCATGCGCACACGCTCATGCAGAGGAAATACGCTGCCACAAATTGCCACTTATGGTCGTGGTGTATGTAGCTGCTCAGGTCGTTCCTATATTCACGTCAAAAAATCCAGAATCCGTTTCTGGTTATACGCCTAGGTACTAGTTACTCAAATTTAAAATAAATGAGGAGGGTTAAATTTAGAGTAAGTGCATACGCATTTGTGTGGGGGAAGAGTGGAAAACCATTTAGAAAAAACTTCAGTACAACCGACTGGGATCGAACCCCTATCACCCCATAATCAGTAGTCTAGTCTATTGCGAGAGTAATGCCTTATTAGACCATGGGGCCACCTAAGTGAGTAATTTTGTAGTTAGTTGGTGGTTGATTAAATATTTACTTTGGTCTGCTGCAGTTTGAGTTCAGACGTTGCGCAGTACAGCACGAATAACAACAATAGCGTATAACCCGAACGGGTAGTAAGACGCGGTGCTAAATATTATTAAAACAACAAAAAGCGTCCACACTGAGAACACACGCACTATTGGTTTTCTTTCGAGCACGTGCACTTTATCGACAACCAACAGATAGCGTGCGGAGCGTTCGTGAGCATGCGCGCAAGCTCATTCGGTGCGGCGAAACACGTCCACACTGGCGATATGTCTCCTGTTCGCACAAGCTCATTCAGTGCGGTGAAACACGTCCACACTGGCGCAATGTCTCCTGTTCGCACATGCTCATTCGGTACGCGAAACACGTCCACACTGGCGCATTGTCTCCTGTTCGCACATGCTCATTCGGTACGCGAAACACGTCCACACTGGCGCAATGTCTCCTGTTTACACATGCTAACTCGATTTTAGCGGACCAAATGCTCAAGTTTGGACTCACTATTAGAGTTTTTGTCCTGTGCGTGCGTATACAGGGAATGAACCTCCAAAATAAGTTCCAGCGGTACAAATTGGAGGGCCACTTGATGACTTCCAATATAAATTACCCAACAAGTTTCAAGTTTGCCTTGATATTCAATCTGTATTTTACCGGTGTTTAGTCCCGACAACCAAATAAAGTGAACTACTACAGTAGCTACAGTATTTACCAAAAGGGTCTTTGTAGGAAAATACAAAGTTCTGGCGGTCAAGATTAACAACAGTTTAATTAAGGTCAATCATTGGTTTTATTTTATTAGGTATTAAAAAGTGACAGTTGCAGGTCACATGATTTGACGTATAAAACGTTAATGTACAACCAAATCCAGTAGTTTTTCTAGCTTTTAAAGCCCTTCCGTTGAAAAGTGGACTGTACTAACAATGCCTCTTCAATATCAACTGGGATTCAGAGTTGACGGTGGAAAATCTCATTAATACAATTCTACAACTTACATAATAACTTATTAACAATAATATTAGTGTTATATTTATTTCAAACAATAATTTCAATTAATAAAATAATATTCATTTAGGTCCTACATGAACCAAAAATTAATAAACTAACTCCTACGAACTAACTAGCCAATTCTTAAAATTGTAGTTCTGCCCACCTCGTCTAATATCTCAATTTGACGAAATTTTGGCTCACTTCTAGTATGTTTAGTTGTACAAATTATTACTAGATTATTTCCAGCAGTACACTATACAACTTATATTGAATCTGCATTTAATTGAATTGTACACGTCTGTCGAGACATAAATTTTGGGTGGCTACTTCGAACCATACACGCAAATGGAGCCTCGCTATTTTTGTTATTACAAATTACTTACATATTGGGTCAGGGTTATATTATAGGATCCAACCAACCTTTGGGTTGAGTACTATACATCCATTAAGCCCAACAATTGCAATATTACGTAAATGGATTGTGAAATTAAGAAATGAGATCCCAGTGTCTGGGCACTGGGATGACAAAAAGAGGGCAGTGGGATGACAGGAGGGTGTGATGGAACAACAGAAATTCTGAGTGGAGTATAATAGCAATGCACTTGTGTAGCTGTCAAAGCGGAATGTAAAACTACGCACCGTACGTATACGATACTATGCCAGCGTGTGAGGACCTCAACATTCCGCCTTGAAAGCGGAAAGACACGTACGATACTGCCATGGCGGCCGTCATCTACCCCTCCTACACCCGCTCAAACACTCCTCTCGAACATCAGTAAGTTTTTTTCAGCCATTGAGGAATCATTTCGGCAGTTGCCCAAATAATTTTAAGTATCTGCTAAGGCTTAAATATTTATCTCTCAGCATGAGAGAGGAGTATTAGAATGAGAGTACAGCTATTACCCTGGTCATTTTCACTTTTACCCTCAACAAACATTGCACCCCCATACATCCAACGATCAGCCCACCATGATTACTCTACCTCATCAAAATGATCCTCATTCACTCCCTCAACGATCAATGCATCTTCTTGCTTCCCATCCTCAACTTTCCATGACTCCTCAACCAGCTCATAATGTTCCTCAGCAGCCATCGTCTCCCACTACATTTAACCTTCAGACTCCTATGATTCCTCCTCATGATCGTCCTCAACAGCAAGCACTTCCCATCACATTCAACTTTTATCCACCTATGCTTTTTTCTCATGATGTTACTCAACAAGAAATGCACCAACCTCTAACTAGGGTATACGAAAAACTTTTTATCGTCATGAATCAAATCCTCAACAAGAGTAAAATCTCTCCAAACATATTTCTTTTCTTATTTTTCTCTGGCTCCAGCAACATAGCTGCTAGCACAATGTTCTCATCAGAGGAAGAAGACGAGGTAACACTCATTATAATTACAGAACGACAAAAATACACTCGCTTATTTTAAACTGCGCTGCTCTCAGGTAGCGAAGGAGAATTGAAAGGTGTGGTGGGGGAAACAAGCTCTTGGGACATACGTCGTATCTACTGTCTCGTTGTGCGAGACCGTCGTGGCAATACGATACCATACTGCTACTGTCCTGGCACCGTACGTATACGATAATATGTCGGTGTGCGGGACCGTCAGTGGCAATACGATACCATACAGCTACTGTCCTGGCACCGTACGTATACGATACTATGCCAGTGTTCGAGTACCTCAACTGTTCACTTTTTGTGGCACTCTTTTTGCAACTTTTCATAACATTATTCAGTGTTATGTCCAGAAAATGTTGCCACCCGGGTGATATTATTATGTAGCTGGGTTGTGGAAGAGTAATACTATGGAACAGTTGAAGATTTGCGCAACAAACATTTTGCACCCTACTAACATTCTGGGTTCTAAAGTGTGATTTATAGAATAGGGTGTGCTGTGCTAGGTTGAGTTGGTATGTAGGTCATGTACTAATATTTCTTTATTAATAGAAAATATAAGTTTAAGGCTGCAGACAAAATAAATATTTTTTGACCAAATTAAATTCCACAATGTTCAACGATCGACATTACTGAGAAAGAAATAATTACGCATATATAGTCTAAACTTCAAATAATGGGATTTATCTAAAATCTAGAAATCTACTTGATCTATTATCACCTACCTAATCGTTAAATTATCTTATCTGAAGCAATAACTGTTGGTAGATATAATCAATACGTCTTATAAAACAACATTTATAAAACAGTAAAATGTTACCAATATTAACAGCAAAAACAAATTAGTTTTTATTCTAAGATGTATGTTTATCTAGCTCGAACTATATTTAACATGGAATCAAGTAAACACTAACCCTCTTTGGTGTCCGCATGGTCTAAGGTGTCACTCTCACAACAGACTCAACTGTCAATGATAGGGAAATCGGTGTTCGATACCAGTCCGTTGTACTGTGGGTGATTTTTTTAAAATGCTTTTTCACTCTACCTCCACGCAAATTCCGGTACACCTCATGTTAATTAAACCCTCCTAATCCCTAAGAGAGGCGTATAAGCTGAACAGGTAATAAGGCACGGTGCTAAATAAATGAAAAAGTAAACACTAAGGTACTCCACATCATTTAGTTGTCGCTATTTAAAATACACGAGGAAATAAAATTGAATCGTTAGTCGCTTGTCTGTTCGTACCAAACAGATCTTTCGTTTCTGTGGATGTCTGTTTGGTTGTCCAGACCACCTCTGATGCCTGATGAAGTTATACGGCTGCTGCTCCTTTTGACCAGACTCGCAGAGACGTTCTCAACTATTCTCAAGTTCTTCCTCCGTGCATTCGAGATATCTCAACAGGACTCAAGAGCCACCGCATTCAAGTTCATGGGAAAGTTCTAGTAAGCCTCTTAACAAACTTGGGGCAGGGTATGTTCCTTTCTCACATACATTGCCCCCTCCCTCTCATATCTCCCTCTCTTTTTACCGCCCTTCTCTCTCATTCACGTGGCGCACGCGCACACACACACACGCAATTAATTTCTCGCATATTTTCTGTATAAGAATCTAAGTAACTAAATTACAATTATTTAAGAAATATTAATGGCGAACAAGATTGTTTGGAGCTGCCTTGATCTTGTTAATGTCTTATTCTACATAAATATAAGCAAATTTAGGCTTTTTTTCAGTTTTAGGGTAAATTTGAACCATATGTAAGGCAAATACACAATATTTTAAAGAATTTTCAAGATTTGGTTTTATTTAACAAATTATGATAATTAAGTACACACAATAATCACCAGGTAGATTTAGTCATTGTAGAGTAAAATGTAAAAAGCAATAATTATATGTTTAAATAATATTTTAGTTTCAAAGGGTTTTTTTAATTGTCAAATGTATATTTCAGGTATATTTCAGCGTATAAAATTTCGAGCCCTTTTATTATTAATAATAATATAAGAAAAAGAATTATTTAATTATTTTTAAAGCCACGAAGTAAGATGGGATGCACACCAGGGCGATACGATACATATCGTAAGGTCGTGAGTGATACGCGATCATTTTCTTATAAGATAGGTATCGCTTGTGTGCGTTAAAACTGCTCTGCTAGTCTCGTCACTCAGTATTGTACGATATTTCTAGGTGACTACATGTCTAGGTCAAGCCAGGTTGAAGAAACATTCTTAATTTCTTTAATTAATATGGTGGAAAAACACCCCTGTTTATGGAACTATACACTTAAAAAATATAGTAAAACTGACGTGACAAGTTTGGTCTAGAAGACAATTGAGCTGAATTAAAAGCCACAGGTAAGGAATCATTTTATTTACAACACAACGATACATTTATTTAAAACGCAATACTTTTATTTGCAACACAAAAATAATTGTATTTAGAACACAACAATACTTTTATTCACAACTGATTAACTTACTCTAAATTACGTCTTCAGAGTACAGCCTAAAGATCGTCTCGCTTCGGTGTCCGGCAAAATTATCTTAAGATAAAAGTTGCGTATCGCTTGCGACCTTAAGATATGTATCGTATCGTCCTGGTGTGCATCCCGTCTTACAGAAGACTATCGACTTAACTTAGCGTAAGTACGCAATCAGCTACTTCTAAATCTGGACACTATGATGTACTCAGAGATAAATACTTATTTTAGGGAGAAGCAAGGATCAAACCAACGTTCCTTGGGCTTGTAACTATCACCACGATCACTTGGTCACAGTTTTGATCCAAAGTCTGAGCTGCCCAAAGTGACCAAGTTCCAGTGGTTGGTCTTGTACTCAGTAATTCATGGAAATTCATTCAAATATCGACCTCGGTGTCCTTAGGGTGAATTGCTCTTCTAGTGACACAAAGTTCTTAGGGTAAAACCCGGCCAAGGACAATGGAGGGTGAATAAAGTCACCAAGCCCATGTCAAATGAGGCATGTAAGATATCCCTTAAACACACGAGATACCTTTTCTGCCAAATGTGTAGGTAATTTCTCTCTCGCGCATAGAAATCCAGAACGAGAGGCAACGGTCAAACACCACTTCACGACTTCCCGAGTGCAAGTGCTTTATCTCAAATGGAGTGGGTGGGTGGCACAAAACAGCCGAAGACCTGAGCACACATGGAAGAAGGACACTAAACCAACCTTCGGGTTGCCAATTTTCAATCAGAAATTATTCAGATTTTAAAGTTTTCAATGGGCATTTCAATCAAGAATTATAATAAGGATGGTAATTTTCAGCTAAATGTAGATTATTTTCTAGTTGTAGTTCACACCTACTTTCTTTGCTTGTTGACATAAATGCTGACGTCACAAAGGTAGCTAAATTCACTCTTCGCTTACACTATATGGTACCATTTTTTCCTTGCTGGATTACACTATCATATAAGCTACACCATATTTGAAACGTAGGAGGTGGGCTTGACACCATTCAGGTTAAACAGAGTGTATTCAATTTGCTTACCAGAAACGTCTTACCCTGAACGAGTTCGTATCTTCTAACCATCGCGATAATGTAGCCCGGTTAAGGTAGGTTTGCTACCTACAGGACGGACAAAGTATGATTTGCTGTAGAACCAAGAGGATAAACGCACTATATTATTATTATTTAGCACCGCGTCTTACTACCCGTTCGAGCTATAGGCACATACGCTAATGTGTAATGGTAGGGTGATAGTGAGATGAAATGGAGGACCTACAGTTTAACGTGGAACCCGAACCACGGTGGAGTCCTGGCATTCCCAACATTCACAAGATGTGATTAATACACGTATTGTAGGAGGTGAAGGAAGGGTTTGGTATTCAGATAAATCTGTGCCGGGACCGAGTATTGAACCCCGGACCCCCAGCACAGAAGTCCGACACCTTACCCCTAGACCACCAGGCCACCGACCTAAAAACACAATATAAAATGCTATCATCATCCCGTAAGTAACGCTTACATCAATATTTAATAATGGCTTAGGCCTCCCTAAAAAATCAGATTGTATTTCAAATCATGGCATAATGTTTGACTATGATTAACACTTTTAACTAACTAATTAGAAGGTGGTTTTAATTAAGAGTTTAAGTGGACTTTTTTCCAATAAAATAGTAAAAGCTAAAAAACCACTACTTTTTTAAGTACCGCATCTTACTACCTGTTCGGATTATACGCTTGTGTACTACTAATTACAATAATGATTTTAGGGATGAGGGAAGGTTATATTTTGAGGACGTGCACCTACAACCTCGTGGAGGGAAAGTGAAAAACTATTTTTGAAAAAAATCACCCTTAGTACACCCAACCTAGATTCAAACCTTGAATTTACTGGTATTGGCAATTTAATCTACTGCGAGGGTAGCGCCTTAGACCATGCGGAAACTGAAGAGGGCCATTAGATAGTGCTTATTAGTTGATGTCATCATAAAGTGTGTTTTTTTATAAATCAAACTGTCTTACTAGCTTACAGAAAATTGAGAGATACAATTGTTATTCTAATAATGACTCAATTCTAGTCTCAACTCAACATCAGTAGCCTAATTTTTTAGTTTTACTCTTTTATTAATTCAAATGTTCAAATAGCGAGAAAATTAGCCTACTACGGCAAAAATTTGGTGTCCTGGCAAATGGTACCAGTGACATATCGTACCACCCTACCTTAAACGGGTCTACTAATAACATCAAAATATTTACGATGTGACAAATGGTACCACGTCTATCTATTTATCCTTAAAAAAGGAAGGCCTAATATGTGTAAGCATGTTCACTCCTGGATAGGAGATAGATGTAAGAACGTCAACATTTTTGTTAGTGTGAGTTCATTAGTGAGTTAGGTTAGGCTAGGTTAGGTTTGGTTAGGTTAGGTTAGTTTAGATTTAAAATACTTGAAACGCTCCACTTCCATTGTCATTCTCCTTTGTGACGTGACCTCTCATATCAGAGGCATCTTACACATTAATTAAATTAAATTCGCCTAAATTAATTTAAAACTGAAGTCTGGTACACCTTCCCATCATGTGGTACCATTTGTCGCATCGTAATTATTTTAAAGTCATGGGTAGACCGTTCGCAGGTAGCCATCCCCCTGAGTGGTACGAAATGTCGCTGGGACCATTTATATTCTAAAAATTCAGCTTTTTTTTTACTCCCTCAAGAATTATCTATAAGGGCTTTGCGAGTTTTAACTAGGCTAATGGGATATAGGTGATGAAGGTAGACTTTGAAGGAAATGTGCCGGCATTTTTGTGGGAAAATTGTGGGGACCTATTAAAAGAAAGCCAACCTGAGTGAACCCGACCCAGATTCGAACCTGCCTATTCAATTCACCTTTAAATCCAGACTAAATGAGCCTGAAATTTACCCCAAGAGTCCACAGATGTGGTCTATAGCATTGGTTACATTGTCTAAGACGTCCCTCTCACAATATTCTGCACTATCGGTGCTGGGAAGATTTTGGTTCGAATTCCATTAGGGTGTAGTGAGGGTATATTTTTTTCTCAATTATTTCCCATTATCTCTATACGCAAATGCAGGTAAATTTCCTTCGAATTATACCTTACTCATCTCTACTAAACTAGTGCTAATATTCGGATAGTAAAAAAGGGTGGTAAGGCACGATGTGCACAGATTAAAAAAGTTAAATGAATGTAGGGAAAATAAACTTCCCACTTTATTTACAAAGGTCCCTATGAAATATGTGTCACTAATAAATCCAAAAAAATAATATATATACATCGGATTTTTCTGTCCGCAGGGAAATCCCCGAATATTTCAGTCGAAGTAATTTCACGGTGGAATGTCAGCAAAGCAATCCCAGCAGGACGGACTCTAGAAATGTTTGATACAAACAACGCATTCGTCGTTTGACATCCAAGAGTGGAAACATTTGAGTCCCCAACCGACCCAGTCTAATAAGTAATAACCACCCGAGTCTTTTTAAAGAATACATTTACAGAGGAACTCATTTAGATTGTGTCAGACTCCTACTTTATAACAAAGCCCTGTTTCAACCTCGTCAAAAGATATGGCAGCAGTTTAACACGCAGCGTTAAAAATATGTCTAGCAATCAACATAGGAATGTTTAAGGTTGGGATGTAGGGCACGCGAGAAAAGGAAAGTGCTTTTACAGTTTTTATATATAAAACATTGTTTTGGTCAAAATAAATACAAATTGCTCTAATAGAAACAAAGAGTTTAATTTTATTCGCGTGATGACCTCAACAGTTTTTGAATGTGTGTCAAGGGTATCCTAGAACTTAATGACAAACTTTTATCTTAATTTAAAAAGTTTGTCATCTAATGCTGCTATGCTCATTACAGATATTCAAGAAATGTTGAGACCCGCCTCGGTGGCGTAGTTGGCTAACGCGCTAGTTGTGTTGAGCTCGACTGCTGAGGACGGGGAGATCGAGGTTCAAATCTCGGTCGGGAGAACGGGGGGGGGGGGTCACTTCCTATAATTCAACCTTCCCAATTCCTAATCCACTGGCGTAGTTAGCACTTAAAGCATATAGCCCGAACGGGTAGTAATACGTGGGGCTAAATAATAAATAAATAACAAATGTTGAGGTCACCAAGTGGAAGAAATTAAACTCAATATTTGTACTTGAGCGATATTTGTTTTTGTTTTAGCCGAAAAATGTTTTGCTCTAACAAGTACAAAAACACTAGCCTTTTCTCACGTTCCCTACATCCCCATCTTGAATGTTCACTGTACATGGGTTGCGTTTTCCCAAAGAGAGAGAAAAACTAGTGAGAAACTGCTTTATATGACAAATCGAGGACTTCCTGACTGTTTGCTGTGAATACAATCTATGCTAGAGCCACGACTCCATATTCATATAATATGGTTCTCCATCAGAAAAATAATCTACTTAAAATATAAATGTATCAGTTGATGAGACTTGCGCACTTCCATCAGCGAAAGAAGACTCGTCCGAAGATATTAATTAGTGGAAGAAGAAAAAACCATGATGTTTAAACCGGAAAAAAAATCGAGTTAATTTTATTTGAGGGATAAAAAACTTCCCATGAAAGTAGAGAGCACGTGTGTGTTAGATCGAGATGAGAGTAAAATGTGGCTGTCTCAAGGGAGTGTATATAAACAAGTTATTTTTCAGAGGCTCTCCTCTTTTTGTTGAGATGAAATATCCACTTCCATCTCGCCAGTTATCGTCTCGGGAAACCTCCAGAATAAATCAACAAACGGAACAGGAAATAGTCTTTGCTGAAGCGAAGAGGAAATCTTCTGTGGGGGAAACACGACCGTAGGATGGTGATCATATTATATACGAGTTTTGAGGATCAGCGATTTTATTTATTAGGTTCTCGTGTCACATCTACTCGTGTTCAATATGTTCCAGTCAGCTGCAAGAATGAAGCATGTCCTTACCCACAGGTGTAAACACTACAAAACTCAGGTATCGATGGTTACGGGGACATAGGCATCGATATTTCCTTGCGTGGGTTTGTCGGATACGATGGAGAGGTCACGATTCATATACCGGCTGGATGTAATAAGATGGGTTTTATTAAATATTTCTTCAATCTCACTCACGTATATTGGATGACTTGAAGGAAAGAATAAAATTCTGGGAATTGAAGGATGAGCCAGAGGACAGGGCGCATTGGAAGCCAAATCTCACTGACAAAAGGAATGGACCTGTCCTAAGAGATAACCAATAATAATAATAATACTTACCCAACCCTCTACCCAAATGCAGAAGAGTCTCTATAGTCCAACACTTCGCAAGTCCGCTACGTCCAGTAATCCGACACTCGGCAGGGTCGGTACATGAAACTTTCGTGTTACGACTTGTCGATGTGTGTGACAGAGAGACACAGAGAGAGAGAATGATGTTACAGTACAATACTGTCAGTAGCTAGTTGTTTGTTGCGACTTGTCAATGTGTGCGAAAGAGAGACAGAGAGAGAGAATGATGTTACAGTACAATACTGTCAGTAGCTAGTTGTTTGTTGCGACTTGTCGATGTGTGTGACAGAGAGACAGAGAGAGAGAATGATGTTACAGTACAATACTGTCAGTAGCTAGTTGTTTGTTACGACTTGTCGACGTGTGCGACAGAGAGAGAGAATGATGTATACAGTACAATACTGTCAGTAGCTAGTTGTTTGTTGCGACTTGTCAATGTGTGTGACAGAGAGACAGAGAGAGAGAATGATGTATACAGTACAATACTGTCAGTAGCTAGTTGTTTGTTACGACTTGCCAGTGTGTGTGACAGAGAGACAGAGAGAGAGAATGATGTATACAGTACAATACTGTCAGTAGCTAGTTGTTTGTTACGACTTGTCGATGGGTGTGACAGAGAGACAGAGCGAGAGAATGATGTTACAGTACAATACTGTCAGTAGCTAGTTGTTTGTTGCGACTTGTCGATGTGTGTGACAGAGAGAGAGAATGATGTATACAGTACAATACTGTCAGTAGCTAGTTGTTTGTTGCGCGTGCGGTCAGCAAAGCAGACACTAGCGTGATTAATACGATAAACTAACCTATGAACCAAGTGCGTTATTTGGGCTGTACAATATTCAAAGAGAGTTAATTTTGTGTTTTTTAAAATTAGTTCCTGTTACTGTTTAAAATGTTTCACTGTTAAAGTAATTGAAGTTATATTTTTTATTCAAACTCCATTAATTCGACACCCCTACACCCCCCTTCCCCCAAGCACTGGGTCCGATATACGTCGGATTACAGAGACTCTTCTGTAGTTTAAATTTGCGGATAACCTGAATAAGTCGTAAGAGTAGGAAAAACTATTACAAAAACTGTATTTGTAAATATATACATTTTAATTACCTAAAAGTATCAATCACTAGATATTGGGACAGTGTGGAGAATATAAGGGTAAACGTGACGTGGCTTTTTGATGAAACGGAAACGCGGTGTAAGAGTGTCAAGATGGCTCCAATCAATAATTGTGGATCGACCGAGCACTGGTAGGTTGAATAATTCATGATCCCCAATGGTCTGCATTTTAAAATAAATGCATTGCGGACATTTAGTTAGTTGTTTCGAAATGTATAAATAATGGGTTTATTTCAAAATACGGTTAACCCCAAAGTGAAATTAAAAACATACTAACAGTGCTATACTCTAAACCATACCACCCATTCGGGCAATACGCCTATGAACCAATTACTATAATGTGTTAGGGATAAGGAAGATTACATTTTAGAGAAAGTGTACCTGCATTTGCGTGGAGGTAGAATGAAAAACCATTTAGTAAAAAAGATCTCAGTACACCCAACTGGGATCAAACCTCTACCTGCACGTCATCGATAGTCCGGTCTATTGTGAAAGTGACGCCTCAAGGCTTTATACCACACGGCCACGGAAGTGGGTTTGAAAATGTTAAATCAGCTAATTTTCAACGATATTTTAAACGTATTTCTATAGTTATGTGATTAAAATGTTAGGTATGAGGCTAGATCCAGCTAGAAATCACTAAACTGATTTGGTTTTTATTAATAGGGTCACAACATAATTTTGAAAGTTATTTGATAATTCTTTTATCGTTTTTAAAACGTCAGGGCTGCCATTCTCCTTGAATATATTGACTGCCCTGCAAATATAGCTACTTTCAGTAAGTCGGCACCCTAAAATTATAATATTTTAATGGTATATATTCTCCCAGTTTGTGTAAATATCTCCATTGAATCGAGATCCAGGGTGCGCCACTGGTCGCTAGTTCATCCAGAGAAAGCTCCAGTAGATAATATAACAGTGGGTGGTCCGGATACCCGGTTATTATGAGTCCTCTGAACTTTACCCGGACCGAGGTTATGGTCCCAGCCGGGAATCCAACCCATGAAAGCTGTTACTATAAAGATTATGTATGTTCCAACATACACCGCGAGCACAGATTGTGACAAGGATTACTCGCCCTTTTTCCTACCCTACAGATTATTTACAAGCCTGCCTATTAACAAGAATAACCTCAACTCCATATCGTGTATGTTTGGGTAGTCCAACGTGTTTGTTTTACTTCCTATCGACGATTCAATATACGATTTCATCTATGGAGTAGGTAAGAGGAAGGCGGTTTTAGATTAAGTGTTCCCTCGTCAGCTAAGCGAGGCGATTGGAAAAATACAGCGAAAAGTCATGTGGGTAGAGATGTGGAAAAATTATCGATACTTTACCTATAACGATATCCCGGTATCGAAATGAAAAAAATCATTTGTTTTTAATTTACGTATCCAAACCAATAGCCTGATTAAGAGGTCCTTTTGCTTCGCTAAGTATTGAGATAGGCATATAGCTAGGACCTAAATTAGAACATTATGATTCCATTCATATTGATTTGAATGATTTAATAAGCTCGCTTCAGTGGCTAAATGGTTTAAAGTGCTACTCTCGCAGTACAGTAGATTAGACTGGCGATGGCGGGGAGATCCCCCGATCGAATCACGGTCGGGTGTACTAAGGGTGGGTTTCCCAAAAGAGTTATCCACTCTCCTTCCTCGCAAATGTGGGTACACTTCATATAAATATAGCCTTTCTATTCTCTTAAACTATTAGCGTAAGCTGTACATAATAGTATAGCCCAAACGGGTAGTAAGACGTGGTGCTTAAAAAATCGAAAAAAATCAACATTTTCGTACATAAAAAAACAATTAAAAACATTATAGTTCTAAAAATCTTCTGATTATTGTGTCGATACCGATAGCTACTGTTACCGATACTCTACTTCATGTGGGAAAAACCCAGCTCAAAGAGTAAGGATACGTGCTCTTGAGTCAAAGTTACACTAATAGGATAGGGATGAGGAAGGTAGGAGTTTTAAAAGAAATGTACCCATATTTACGTGAATTGAGCGTGGAAAACCATTTAGAGGAAAAAGAAAAATTACTAAGGAAAATAGAAATCAGCACACAGGGATCACAGGAATTTGAGCTGTGTTTTGTTTTTGCTTTATTTTTTTACCGCAACTTTCTTACTACCCGCATATGAAAGCCTATTAATTTTTCCAATGTGTTTAACATAAGGAAGGGTGAATTTATCGTAAGTGTATCCGAATTTAAGTAGGTAAGAATGGATTTAATCAGTAAAACCTGCTGGGAATTGAAACCCGATCGTCCCATCATTGGTAGTCTAGTTTTCTGCGAGAATGAGGCATTAGACCATTCGGCCACCGAAGTTGTATTTGAGATGTGGTAGGTTGGTTAAAGCTATAAGCGTATTATGGCAAAACATGTACAAAAAACAACTTAATGGTGGGAGCCTGCGAGCGAGCTAAAACAACCAAGCAGCCATCACCGTTTGGGATGAAAGTGCAAACATTTGCTGATAGAGTGTGTCATATAGTCAGTACAACGTGCTCTCTGGCCAGTAATCTCAGTTTTCTAAGCCAGAGCCATTACTTCTTTATTCAAGTAGCTCCTCATTTGTCCTCGCGAGGCTGAGTTGACCCCGTTTAAGAACCATTGTTTCGCAGATAAATTTTTTGAAGCGCCAGGGATCGAACCTGTGACATCTGTATCTGTATCTAGGACATCCGATCAGTATACTACTAAGGTGGTCTTATACAGACAAGAAGTAGCTTAACTAAATGCCACAGCCGCCTACGCAGCTCTAATGGAAACATCTCCAATCAAATATTTTCGCAAAATAAGGATTTGCAAAGCATTTTTTTATCTATGCTAAAATCTAATAATGGCATCAGAGTTTTTTTTTGCAATTTTGTAAAAAAAGAGTGTATTATGCTAACAATGGGGTAATATAATAAATCGTGGTAACGCTGTTTAAGGCATTAATCTCACAATTAACTGAACTGTCGTTAATGGGGTGTTTGAGATTCAAATATAGACCAGAAGAATAAGGAGGGGGGATTCACGTGTGGTTTAACTGTGGTTTTCTCATCCCCTCCCAACACTAGTGAGGGTGCATTTCCTCTCCGACACCCTTTCTAATCCCTATCCTTTAGAGTAATTCGTTAAACCTTGGTGTCAAACGTAAAAATAAAGTTGTTTTTTAATCTGCTTTGGTGACCGTATGGTCTAAGGGTGTCCCTCCCATCTTAGACTAGACTAATGATGACGGGGAGATCAAGGTTCAATTCTCAATCGAGTGTTCTTGGGGTGGTTTAAAAAAAATGATTGTCCACTAACCCTCCACGTAGATGCAAGTATACTTCCTCTAATATTCAACATTCCTCATCCCTAACTCACTAGCGTAATTAGTACATATGCGTATAACCTGAATGGGTAGTAGGACGCGGTGCTAAGAAAATAGAGGCCTTTTTTCGATAAATTCAGGAGAATCCCATCTCAATAAGGACACCATACCTATATTTACTTATTATCTGTCCAGTGCACTTTAAAAATATAATAAAAGGATGATAGGTTTTTTTCCACGTCTTACTACCTGTTCAGGTTATACGCATATGTGCTAATTACGCTAGTGAGCTATGGAGGAGGAATGTTAAATTAGAGGTGCACCCACATTTGCGCGAAGAGATAGTGGACAATTCGTTTTGGAAAAACTATCCTCAGTAAAACCGACCGGGATTTGAGCCCAGATCTTGCTTCTTGCTGTCATCAGCAGTCTAGTCTTGACACGAGAGAGACACCTTAGACCATACGGTCACCGAAGCAGGCAATGATAAGTATTGAATGGATTGATTGTCATAAAAATATAACTTTATCAGAAATAGAATAAGTTTGTTGATATGTCCGACAGAATGGACGGCACCGTAATACAGCAAGCAGACATTAAGGTCCTCTTAAAAGAATGCAGTTAGTAGGTTTCGTCGAGGGGGGGGAGGGGATTAGTCTCGACGCAGCTTGGACCTACCACCCCCATCTCCCCTCCAAATACCCCTGCACACCATTCTTCCATTGTTATAGAAGGGTGAAATATGGAAATAGCGTGTGTACTAGGGCTTCATAAAACTTACCAACATTTGCATAACTCCGTTCCTTCAACCAATAAAACGTGTTACATATTTCATGCTAGTTCTAATTCAGGACTATTTTATTTTGGATCGTAAAAATGATCCGTTTTCCAGCTCCTTTTCACTTGTTTTTTTATGAGGATTTATTTATTCAAGCCTACCTTCCGATTAACCAAGAGGAATGCGTGAGGGGGAACGATAAAAGTGCAAGAAGTTTATTGTAAGTAAATAGGGCTTTTATATATAGGTAATAATGAGATGGGACTCCCTCTGAAATAAAGTAAAAAATGTATAATTTCTTTACAAAAGTTTTGTGTGTTTAGCTATGTCTATAAAAACCCAGATAAAATTGTTTCAGACGCATTTCTCTGGTACCTTTGAGGTAAGATGCAAGGGTACTCGAGGAAAGGCCAGTATTTTTGCAGATTTTATGGCAAAATCTTTTTATATATATATATAAAATAAATAAAATATTGCTCCAGTACAAACATAGAGTTTAATTTTCTTCACGTGGTTATATCAACAGTTGTTGATAATCCGTCATGAGTATAGCCTAGTTATATGACCATTTTTAAATGAAGAGAGAAACTTGTCATTAAATTCTAGGCCAACCTTGAGAAATATTCAAGAAATGTTGTGGTTAACATGTGAATAAAATAAAACTTTATATTTGTACTGGATTAATATTTTATATATTTTGGCCAGAACAGTGTTTTGCCCTAAAAACTGAAGGAAAAAAAAACGTGTTTTTTCTCACATTCTGTTCCATCCCACTATAGGTTAACATACATGTTGATTACGTCCGGCGCATGGGCAGTGGGTAAATAAAAGTGATATTTTTCGGGAATTATTATATTTAAATTTAATGCAGTGGCAGTAAGTAAGGAATTGTATTTACAGAAAGTATTAGATTTTACTCTGGCGCAAGGGCAGTTGGGTAAGCGTTGTATTATTTAGGAATTAATTATTATATTTAACAAGCCATGATTATCAAGCTCTCGAGAACGAAGACTATAGCGTTTGGATCTAACAATGACAAGAGTGAGAGTAAATCTAAACATTTAAGGACTTTGGAATATATTTAAATTGATATTCACTGTCCTAAGTGTGTTGTTGACGGGAACAAAATTGTGTGGTGCACTGCTGTAGGTTTTCTATAAAAATAATTTTGGAATTGTAAAAAAAAATCTTTGCAATTTTGTTTTTGAATTTATTTTCAACTACTACACTTTCTTACAGAGCTACTTCCATTATTTTCAAACCACTATTGGCAGTTTGAAAAGTGTCTCCTTTTTTCCTCGGCGTTCAAAGCGACTCATTAGGTGAGAAGCCAAATCACAAACATATCAAAGAAAATAAAAAAAGTTTGAATGTGTAAATTTCTAAAGAAACACTTACCTTTTCAAACAAGTGACTACAAAAAGAGCGTTTTGAAAACAGATTCTTTCAGTGTCTCGTCTGCATTCTCTCTCTCTCTTATTTACAATAAAAGCGACATCTTTTAGTTAATGAAGGTTTATACAGAAGATTTTTTTTGTCAAGTTGACACTCTCTTCTTCTCCCCTTATTTTCTTTAAGGGATATGGAATAAACACTAAGTTGTCTCGCGATTTCTGAGAGATTTTCTTGTAGCCTTCACTAGCTTTTGAGATAAAAGGGAAAATTAATTTCACTTCTCGAGGTAGCACGCAGAATTACAAGCTCGCGAGAACTGATAAATAAAAGCGTGTAAGAATAAACCTCACTAATAAAAGTTATACATATAACTTTGTCAAGAAGAGATTTATATTTATTTTCAAATAACATTTTAAACAGGCACTATCTCCGTTAGATAAAATGACCTTTATGGTATCTATCTATCTATATATCTACTAGTAGGCCTACAAAATAACACCCTTTATTCATCTTGGTAGGCCATGTATATTGTAAAACGTGACAAATACAAACATATTTTGTTAATGTTATTTTTATGGGCAATTTATGACTATTCTATAATAATGTGTTTGTTATAAAATTAGTAAGGAAGACTACAGGTCCCAAGGACCTTTGTTTGATCCTAGATAGCGTCTAAAACCATTAATTATAATGTATCGTGTAGGATCGTATAGTCTGAAATGTCTTAATTTATTTTTCAGCAGCGTGTCTTACTACCCGTTTGGGCCATACGCATATTATGTACTAATTACGCTAATGTTATAGGGACGAGGAAGTTTGAATGCAGAGGAAGTGTGTCCCAATTTGCGTGGAAGTAGAATGAAAAATAATTTTAGTAAAAATCACGCTCAATACACACGAAAGGATTCAATCCCCAATATCCCCAACATCGGCAGTCTAGTCTATTGAGAGAGTGACGTCTTTGACCATGCGGCCAACGAAGTGGGTTAGTCTGATATTAAAAATAACTGGCACTAGGGTTGGGTTTGTGTTTTTATAGGTCACGCTATTTTGTAAGTCATGTGCTAATAAAACTGTTCAATTAAGTGTATATTAATACACTTGTATGTCCACTCATGTGAACCCCGCATCGATGGACACGCGGACTAAATGTCAGGCTCAATTATTCTGGTACCAGTATGTCGGGGTTCGAATCTCGGCCAGCTGTGGTATGTTTTTTTCTCCAAACAGTTTCCCATTCTCCTTCCACGCAAATATCGCTACATTTTCTTTAAATCCTACCTTCTTAATCAATATTATACTGGTGTCTTTAAATTTAATATGGTCTTAATAGGTGGTAAGACATGGCTAAAAAAAAAGACAAGTAAATATAGTCTAAATATTTGCTGAGTATACTTTTACTTCCAATATTAGAGGTGTGAGCTATTGATCAGCCAGCTGTACGACATGCGCTCACCTCCAGAAAATAAATTAAACTAAATACTCCCATTCAATTGATATGTAAACCCTAACATAAATCCCCACAACGGCCTGTAATTAACCGCCCAATCAACAAGTGAAATGAACGCCAGAGCCCTTACTCCAATCATGGCACAATAGTCGCCACTAAAAATAATATAGCTTGCCGTCACATGACATTAAACAGCGCGAGTGTTGATGGCGTAAATAATCACCATCCTGCTAAACGGTATTCGGGATGGGGGAAGGGGAGAGAGAGGGGGGAGGGGGGGCTCACGTTACATGGGGTGTCAAGCTCGCAAGTGAGTGCCGGCTCAAATCTCGACCGGGTGTTCCCCCCATTCCCTCTCCCAACTGTTGTATATCAGAGTAGTACTTAATAACCATTAAGTTAGACATAATTATAACAAAACATTTCAACAGAAAGGATGTAGCTTTTTTTAAACCTTTAATCAATAGGCGCTAAAAACAAATTAGGAAGCTCGGGTCATCTTTTGACCACGTAAAATCTACCTTTATTGATCTCAATGAGATTTTAGGCAAATTATTTAAAAAAAACTATTTTTAACATTATCCGTAGCTATACACGCTTACGCTGTGTAATGGTAGGGTGAGTGTGAGATGAAATGGAGGACCTACAGTTTAACGTGGAATCCGAACCACGGTGGAGGCCTGGAATTCCACACATTCACAAGTTGTGATTAATACACGTCTTGTCAGAGGTGAAGGAAGGGTTTGGCAATCAGATAAATCTGTGCCGGAAACGAGGATTGAACCCCGGACCCCAAGGACAGAAGTCTGACACCTTACAGAGGTTTGTATCTTTCTTTCTTGCTCCACGACGAGAAATATAAAGGATGTACAGAATCACGTTCAATAACCACAGGCCATGACTAAGGAGCAAAAAACATGTACCATTAAGATAGGAACTGACCCTCTAGCTCGCCTCATTCACCCAAAGTCACATGGGGCAGTTAATGTAACGTAGTTTTACGCAAACTCTAGGGCCTAAGCATTACTGTAAACATCCCAAATGGAGACCCTATACATTCTTATTCGCTTTCGTGTTGTTAAGAGTAATTATATAAATTACGTCTAACAACCTCCCTCAGTCGGTAGCGAGAAAGTGTGCTTGCATTTACGTGTGGAGAGGGTGAAAAGTCACTTAGGAGAAGCCATGTGCAGTACACCCAATTGGAGTTTTAACACAGATCTCCCCACTATTGGGGGTCCAATCTATTGCGAGAGTGACTCTTTAGACAACTCGACCTCCGAAAAGGGTATTAATATGCTATTATAAATAGATTTTTATATAATTAAATTTACAAAGTGAGTAAAACATTGAACAGAGATAACCGACATTTGTAGATCGAGCTATCAACTGCGGTACAACCCGCTTCAGTGGCCAAATGAACTACCTCGGATCTCTTTTTCAGAGAATCATTTGAATATACAAACCTACAATTTTATTTTTCGAAGCATCGCGTCTAACTGTCCATACAGGTTGTGAGCCTGTGTATTACTACGTGAAAGTGTTAGCGATGAATAAGTATGAATTTACAACAAGTGTACCCGTATTTTGCACGTAGGAAGAGTTTAAAACTATTTTTTTTAAACACCCTCAGTACACCCGACCAGGATTCTAGCCCCAATCTCCCTGTCATCGACACTCTAGTCTATTAGTACAGCAGCTTAACGTCGAATTTGAGGTGAATGTGGACACACCGGACAAAAGCACTAATTTTTCCCACGTGCCACTTAGGGCGATAGTTTTCAATTTTCAATAGGAACCACCTCCTCCAATGAACATCTTGAATTTTATAGTGGCCATCTTGAAATATATGTTATATTACCAATATCTCAGCTTCTAAAGCACTTGGGATCACAATCTTAGTGTGTAAATATACATTTTCAAGATCAGGGAATAAAAAAATACAGTTTTTAAATGCGTCAGTTGATCCATTTATTCACAATGTAATATTTTACTGGTGTACCTGTGTATCATTATATAAATTATTCCCCAATTTCTTGTTTTGAAAATTATACATATACTAAATAAAAACTAAAATATATACATTTTTATACATTCTTATATTAAATATGGTATATTATATAAAATATGCCATATTCAAACATTGACATCCATAGAACTATGTGCAATTATAACCTGCCTTTATGCATGAACACTTACCACCCCAGTAACTTTGGCTCTTACAGTTACATTTCACCAATTCACTAGAAGCCTTTGAGACAACAGGTAACATGTTCTATGCAGGAACCCAGGATATACTGTCTCCATTCAGAGTCCAGCCCCAACCTTCTGGATTAGGAGCGCTCTGTACAGTGTGCTCACTGGTGCACCATATCCCTACTTGATATACAATCAGTTTTGATTGCTGCAGTAGTGCGTCCTTAGTTGGGGCAAGTTTCTGCATTGCCTTAATCTTCTGTCGAACAAGCTTCTTCTTGACTAGATTCACATGTTTTAAGTTACTGGCCTTATCACACAATATAACAGCGAGTCGTTCTAGCAGTTTGAGATTTGTCATAATCGATCTCAAGTTTTGTGTAGGTGTATAGTGCCATCTAGGTAAAGGCATGTGTCACATCAGGATAGCAATTTCATGCCTCCCAAGCGGACCTCTTGCTTCGTCCGAAATATGTAGATGTGGTATCAAATCCTGTGAAACTGTGGAAGACAGGGAGGGTCGGAGATTCCTCTTTAACTGGCTTCTCGTAGATAGCATTAATGTGATGATAAGTAAATGTTTTGCCTGTGCCAGAAGCAACCCAAATATTCACATCTTGACACAAGGTAATCAAATGATGACATTTGCCAAGGACGATCACCACTACATCCGTGTAAAAAATACGCATCATAAAGCTAGTACAACCATTCCAAAGCACATCCTGTAAGTGGATTAGCAGCCTGGTGTCCAGCTTCTCGTGATATTATTCTTGACAACCAGAAGGAAAGGTACCATTGAAGTGGAAACCTTTGTAGCTTGGATTTTTTTTTTGTATTAACTTGGCAGTTTTAGCTAACAAAAAGGCAACATCTTCGTAATCACAAGCCATAGTTTGCTGCAGCATTTCCCGCATGACTTGTTCGAACACCAAGGCCTTATTTATTCCATCACTTTGTTCTTGTGACTGTGGAAAATAAGCTAGCACTTTCACCTCCAATGTGGTTCTCTTAGCCTCCTTCTCAACATGCAGGATTCATAGCCGGTTCTCATAAAACTGATGCATCGCCGAAAATTTGAAGTAGAAGTTTCCATGTTCCACACAGTTTTCTAATTAAATACACAACTCACAAGTGCTCTAGCCTTTATCTGACTTTCCTCAGAAGATCCTCCCGCCAATTCCTGCTCTTGTTGCCTCAGGTGGAACCAGTAGCGATTTCGCAGATCTGTTTAACACTCCAGATGATACTTGGCGTCATGAACTATGAGATCACCACCTTCTAGTGTTGCCATAAATTGTTTCGTGCAATTCCTTTGCAATTTTTCATACGCTCGTATCAGCTACAAATATTCGAAGCTAATGAAGGTGCCCATCATGTCCACTAAAAAAAAGAAGGCAATTTTGGCTATAACCTCACGTCAAGGTCGTTTCTTCCAAGATGTGCAGCTTCATGAAGTATTTCCTCCTTTTTAGCCCACTTTAACTTCATATTTCCGAGCTTGACGTAACAAAATTTAGGCCATGGAACAGTTTATCTGCACCCATTCTCCACCGAAATTAAGTTTCACTTGCAATTATTACAAGCTTCTGAACTCAGTGACGTTGTTATTATTATTATTAGCACCGCGTCTTACTACCCATTCGGGTTATACGCACTTACGCTAATGTTTAATGGTAGGGTGAATGTGAGATGAAATGAAGGACCTACAGTTTAACGTGGAATCCGAACCACGGTGGAGGCCTGGCATTCCATCACATTCACAAGAGTGTCGTTGTTCAAGAAGGATTAGTGTGGTTCTGTTTTGTTCCCGATTCCTTGTGCATTGAGTGGGTATTTCAAATGTTATGTAGTTATACAATGGAAGATCAAGCACTTTTTTCAATCCATCTCGTATCAAAATTCAACATGAAATAAAATGTATAAACACTGTTAAAATTTTTGTAGATGGTACATAATTGCACAAGTATCAATATCATTTTTGTTACATGTAGTATTGTGAATAAATAAATCGTCTGGCGCATTTAAAAATTGTCTTTTTTATCCCCAGATCCCAAAAATGTACATTTGCACACCAAGATTGTGATCTTAAGTGCTTTAGAAGCCGATATATTTATAATATACTTATATTTCAATATGTACGCTATATAATTCAAGATGGCTGCCAGAGGAGATGGTTCCTTTAAAAAATTGAAAGCTATGGCCCTAGTAATACGTGGAAAAAATGTTGTGCTTTTTTTTCAGTGTGTCCACATTTTCATGTTAAGTTGCCGGAATATATTGCGAGAGTGATGCCTTAGTAGGTTAGACCATTCGTCCATAAAATCGGGTAAATCTCAAATCGTAATTATGAATTTACAACAGGGGTCAACGACCTGTTGATCCTGTGGCCATTTTAAGACGACCATGTAACAAAACTCTACTGTCATTAAAAGTCGATCTCTGAGTCTTCTTAACTCGAAAATAAATCAAGCCGGGCAAGCCTACCTAAAAATAATATTTGCATGAAACCAGAATAACCTGGATCGATTATAATTGGAAATGTTATAAGAAATTTAAATAATTTAGTCTGAAAATACCGGCTTCGGTGGCCGTATGGTATAAGGCGTTACTTTTGCAGTAGACTAGACTGCCGATGACGGGGAGATCGGGGTTCAAATCTCGGTCGGGTGTACTGAGGGTGGTTTTTCCATTCCCCCAATACAAATGAGTCTACACTCATCTAACTATAGCCTTCCTAATCCTTAAAACCATTAGCGTAATTAATACATAAGTGTATAACCCTAACGGGTAGTAATTCAAGGTGCTAAAAAATAAGAAGATACAAATGTTGTATTTTATACATTTTTTATACAAGAGTGCGGATATAAGTATTTGAGGTAGGTTGATTTTAAGGAATAAATACAAGATTTTTAGACAAAAAAAATAATCAAAAATAGAGCGGAGAAAAGATGAATAATCGCGAGACATTTGATAAGTAAATAAGTCGATTGGGGCCCAAGGGGCCCAAAAGTGTTGCCGACCTTTGATTTACACAATCACTACAACATATTTTCATCTGAGAACACGTGTTTGTTTAAAGTCGGGTATTGGTTTGCTAATCAAAACTTATAATTTCATTACAGCTTTGTGACTGTGTCATCAAGCATGCATGGCCGAGAAGTATGACAGTTATTGAGGATCGACGGTGGTATTTTCGAGGATCACTGTATATATAACTAGAACTACTCGGTAGAAACTACGAGCGTACTTACTACAAATATTCAGGAGTACAGTCAAACTTTCATAACTAGAACATTTTAAAAATGTAATTTCACGTATTCATACATCAGGTCACGTAATTTGTAGAGGTCACTTTTGATATAATACTATAAATATATATAAGTAAACAATAATAATAATCCTATATTAAAATGTTATTAATGTTGACCGCAAAATAGATGTTTGTATATCCTAGAAGATTTTTTTATCAAAACTAATCTATGTCGGGTAGTCTGCTCTACCTAAGACATTAACTCCAGTCCGAACCGCTTCGGTAGCCACGTGGCTAACGCGCTACTCTCGTGTTAGACTAGAGTGCTGAAGACGGGGCGATCAGGGTTCGATCCTAGTCGGGTGCACTGAAGGTATTTTTCCTAAGGAGTTTCCAATATCCTTCCGTGCATATGCGGTTGCACTTCTTCTCAATTGAACCTTCCTAATCCCAAAACTATCGGTGTAATTAGTACATAGGCGTATAACCCGAACGGGTAATTACACGCGGTGCTAAAGGAAAACTCTAGAGNCTCTAGTCCTAATTTTTTTTAAACTGTATATATATAAAGTACAGTATCGCTCACAAAAAGTGACAGTTTTACCAATAGGGCTGACTGTAAATTGGATAACTTCGGTTAATATCACTGCTCATGCATTCAACCAAACTCTATTTTACCCCACGACTTTGTAAAGCTAATACATTTACATCCAAAAAAGCCAAGCAAAAATATTTAAATATTTTAAACTGCCTAGGATTGAACAAAAGGTCCCTTTGCTTACCAGTCCTCAAATGGAACGTCCTCATTAACTGAAGCCTACTCTTCAAAATGTGTCTCCTCATTAGTCATCAAAAATAAGGAGCTTGTGTCTCACCATTAAAAGTGCAAAACATAACTACGAATAAATATGTTTAAATAAATTAGAATAGCAGTGGGGTGGGATAGAGAATACTATAAAGAGTAATGGACAGATAGCTACGCAACCCAGAAACCGCGCAGTAGAGCGGGTCAGCCTGTTAAAGATTTTGCTAGGGGCCACGTCCTTTTCCATTCTTCAGACGTTCCGCCAGTGGAATAAGCTGGAGTAGCTGATAAATCAGTCAAAATAGACGTAAACGATAAATATTTTAAGTTAAAGAACATGTGGCGTGACGTATTTAATACATTGGTGTCATCATGCTTCAGTGAAGAGGAAGGTCAATATGTAGAATAAATAAGCGGTAGTCTGATAGTCACAAAGATCTGTGGTCAGGCAGACTAGAAATGAGTCTTCAATGAGACAGCATCCCAGAATTTGTTGAAACGTGTATTGAATTGCTTTTAACATTTTATTTTTTTGCTGGGAAACCATTTTGTAATATATTTATTAACAAACTTTCGTCTCAAAATAAACATAGTTGGTGACCTTCATTAACATTTTCATTGCTTTAAAACAACTATATGCATTTATTAACTTAATTTTGAAACAAGTATTACTACCCGTCCGAGTTGTCTGTATATTTAAACTACACTCCATTCACGGTATGAATTACTCTATGAAAGGTCTTTTTTCTTACCAATATCCTACTATATAATATATTTATGGTAGGGAAAAAGGCCTTTTAGAGAACAATTTCTACGCTGAACAGACTTTAACATAGTATGGATTAATAATATATAATTTAGATTAAATGTACCCGCATATGCTTGAAGAGAAAGAGTGGAACTATCTTATGAAACACCATCCTCAGAACATCCGACCAGGAATTGAAATCTGATCTTTCTCTCATCATAAGTCCAGTCAATTGTGAGAATGACGTCTTAGACCATGCAGCTCCTGAAGCGGATAGTAAAATATTAAATTTAATTCAAATTACACTGGAACATCCTTAATTAAAATTTCCCAAAACATATTTAAAAATGGTATAGCTTAGCTCTGTTCGGTGGAAAGTCATCCAGATACTTGTAATGTTGGAATATGTTCCCAGACTATCATATTAACAGTGTTCATCTATCTGCATGTTGGTTGTCTCTCAGTGTGACGTCATGGTATTAGTTGTTTGTCGTGATAGTCACCCTCCCTCAAACCTACTAAACTATCCCCGTCAGGGCTTGTAACAAACTGCTCGCAGGAGCAAGGTTTATCACACACCAACACTTGCCCCAGGGGAGAAAAGAGCAGTTATTCCATTTTGAATGGGTAGTATTGTAATATTAATTTATTGGCTATAGTACGAGCGCCAGACACGATCCCCTACTGAGAAAATGGCTCAAACCGGATGGTTGGGTGGATATCCTTGTTCACTGGTTCCCATTAAGAAAATGAAGGTTCTAATGAGGCAAAATTCACGCTAAGATCGATCGCACATTGATTTACCATTCTACCACCTGTGTGAGCTATAAGTTAATTTACACTGATGGCGCTATGGAAGGAAAGGGCATATTTAAGAGGCAATGATGTTGAGGGAAGTGAACCATTCAGGAAAAAAAGCTCTTAGGTACGCCCGATCTACCCGCCACCAACACCCAACGAGAACAAAGCTTTTGTGCGTGTATCTACCAAAGTGGGTCACAAATATTGGTTATTTTATTAACATACCTGAACATATTGGACGGCCAACATTTACATTAGATTAATTTGAAAGCTAGTTTAAAAGATACGTCAAATCCGAACAAATATGCTCTTATAGTCGGAGAGCCATAGAAATAACTTTAATTGACTGTTTAGAGTGGTACTAGATCTATTATTATTTACCCTTTTCGGTGGGAATAAGGGGTAAGGCACCACGAACGTGCAAGTGCAACTCATCTTTATTCTACTTTCCGCAATTCCACCTCATCAGTGTAATTATTTGGATAGCCCAGAAGAGTGGTAAGACGTGGTACAAACAAAAACTTATTCGAACTCACACCATGAAATTTGTTCCACTCTACTATTATTTTCAAGATGCGAACAGGATATGTTTTATTGCTACTTCTATCTCTTACTCCCCCCATTCAATTGATATGACTCGGAGAAAGAAAAGTTAAAGTACCAGTATACAAATACGAGTACAAGAACTCAATTTGACTGCGTTAAATAAAAAATATTTTTCAAATCTATCACTATGTTAAGGCTTTGAGGATGCAGACAATTTCACTCTGAATATATTCTTTCACGAAAATTACACTATGAGCAAACGATATTAACATTATTTGCCACATAAAATGGAAATACACTAATATATTTACACACTTAAGGTCCAAAAAGAACGTCCTGGTGAAGAAAATAATAGTTTGACAGATATTTTTAGTCAAGTTATTATGTTCGTAATTTGGGCTTGTTTTGTTTTTTAAACGTGTCTTATTACCCGTCCAGGTAATGCACATATGTACCGTTCTAATTATGCTAAAGTGTTGTTATGAGAAAATATGAATTTATAGAATTTTGAATTAAATATTGTCTCAATATTTTAACGCATTTCCCTTTTATGTGTCAAATAAATATAAAGTTAATAACGCTGTCTGGTAATGTTATTTTCGTGAATAGTGAATATATCTGGTAAAATAGAGTGTTTGCGTACTAGAAACCACCTATATTACTTACGTACGTTATGTGTTAAACAGTACCTTAATTTTGTTATAAAATTAAATACGTAAGCCTAATCTTTGTCCTAGTAACGTTTAGAACATTAAATACTACTAAAATACTCCTTAAGTAGAATAAAACCCAGTATACTAAGGCGCGGCGGAGAAATTAATGGAAAGGGTGATATGTTGTAGAGGCGCGGAGGTGCG